>CACKRE030000725.1:67257-78824 GCA_902602495.3 Ectocarpus sp. CCAP 1310/34
CCCCCCCCCCCGCCCCGCCGCGTCCTTGCTTTTCTCACTCTCGGCTCTTCCTCGTCCTGTTGCTGCCCTCGTCAACGTTGTGGGCATCACCATCAGGTACAATCGCCGACCTCCACAACACGGATTTTACGTCGCTGGTAGTCCGCCCACCATGTGTGATGTCTCCTGTGCCCAGGGAGGGGAAGGAGGAACGCGAAGGTGCAATCGACATCGGCAAAGCACCGGCAGCGAGCGAAGAACGACCCATATCCGGAGACTTGACGCCGAAGCTGATGTTGCTGCTGCTGCGGCTGGGGAAGAGGGGGGGAGCGTGCACCAGGCTCTGTGTGGTGGGATCGTGGTGAGCGTATACCGAAGAGTCTCCTGGAGTGCCTTCTCTTTTTTTCTTGGAATCGTCCAACCCACAGGTTTGATTTGGTTCGTAGGGCGCCCATGTTCAACCTGGGAAGAAATGATACCCGCTCGAGAACAACACCGTTCTCTTCAGCAGCTCGCGTGCTAGTTGTTGAAGCCGACGGGGGCAAAGCTCCCCCCTTGTCGTATGGTTACTTCCCTTATTTGTTCATCGCCCCCCCGTTGTCTTAACTAGGTGTTTCCTCCTTTTGGGTTGATTTGTCTTGACGAAACAACACACACCCAATTAGTACGTGAAAACTTCCTACAACCCATTTGTCATCAGAAAATCCAAGAACATTTCACCAGAAAAGAGAAACAAGCACCTCCGCTCTCGCCTTTACCTGCTGTATGCGCGCGTACACTGCTGTAGTTGTAGTATCCGGAGCGGTTTGCCCCCCTGAACCATGCGAATCCACCCGGCCTTTCGTGGGCGGCATGAGAATGTGGGCTCGCGGGTGATTGTGTTCATCTTTGCCTGGCTGACTCGCATGCCTCCAACAGCGGGCACGTGCACATGCGACGGTAACTTGCGGGCACACGCACACGCACACACAGCAAGCAGTCCCACCCTGCCGTGCTGCCGACGGCCAGGTGTACATCATCGTGTACGTAGGGCGCAAGTTCCGAGTGTAGTTTCCAAGAGCGCAGCTCCTCACCGCGAAAGTGAAGCCACGAGATGGAGTTGATGATTAACCTCAAGACAGTGGACGCGCTGCTCTTAACCCTCCCAGTACCCAGTCCCTCCGCAAAAAAAAAATGCCGAAAAAATGTTTGTCAGCCATTGGTCGAGGGGCTACAGTCCCTCCAAAGAATCTGAGCTCCTTGCCAGACAAAGGGTGACTTGACTTCAGTATGAAAAGTGTCCCCAAAACACTTGGGGACACTTTTCATTCTGAAGCCAAGTCAGCAAATTTTTCCAGCACTAGGCGATGTACAGCAGTTTTTCGAACTGGGGGGCACGCGGGTTGGGAGATGTGTACAGCAAGTCAGTGGCCCAGGAGAGGCATCACACAGCATACACAGCGTACCACTTCAGCCAAGCATGATAGACCAAGGGTTCTCACGTGCGTTGCATACAGCGGAGCCTTGGTTGACTACAATGCGGTGGACAGGCCTTTGAGTGCTGTGTCCCAAAGTGTCCCCAAGTCGTCCCCAAAAAGGCTTCCAGTACTAGGAGGGTCAAGAGTTGTGCTGTATCGCAATGGCACATTATACGTTACCGTTTGTCACGAGCAGTTAGTTGTACGACGATAGATGTTTTTTTTTTGTTTCTCCCCACAGTACCAGAGCGTGTGTGTGTTCGTCTCATCTATTCTGGCGCCGTTTTACAGGCCTTTCGGCGTTTATATGCATACGATACCTGACGTACCAGCTGGGGTCACACAAGAGAAAGGTCACTCAGGACCTTCTTTCGTTTTTTCTTGTTTTTATGATTGCCCCACCTTTCCCCTGCGGTGCTTGCCTTGGCGGTAATACGGGCAAAACATCCCTCTAATGTTGTAGAGCTTAGCCTGCTATCAGCGGTGTGTTTGCAGTGACACAAGGAGTTGGTCCCAGCTTTCGGGCGTGTAAGTAGTTGATGATGATGGGTCGTTCTGGAGAGAATGCACAAAGTTTACACAAAAAGTGTGCGGGCGCGTCCCACGTGCTTGAAGGAGCAACAGACACGCCTAGATGTTATTTTTCCTCCACGGGTACATTAATGCTGTAGGCATGCTCGTTCCGACATCCGTCTCTTAAGGCGCCACACTCCGACTCTGCCGCATCACAATGTAAGTATGCACACCCGTGTCTGTCTCCTCGTGTGGGTGTCTCCCCCAAAACCAACAACTAAAACTAACTCCAACAAGCACACACACTGAATTTTCAGAGCCCTCCATGCCTACGCACACAGCAGCAGTGTTGGTGTTTTCACACAGCTATCTCATATGGCGTCATTTCTGCACCTTCCTCAGAAAAGGACAGAGGATCTACCGACTCCCCCCCCCCGACCGACCGCACAGCATTGACCACGGGACTTGCGGCGGTAGCCGAAAGTTGCATAGATCGCATTCTAACCAGCAGGTGTAATCTTTGTTTCATGTCGAGCTCCTTCCTCGAACGGCTTGTGCTTGGGACAGCGTCCCTAAGTTTCCCCGGAGCGCCACTACTTAGCGTTGCATGCGGGAACGACCCGACCGTGCGGGCACCATCGACTGCTGTCTGCCTGTGCACACCGGTGAGACTGCCGTAGGTTGCGTAAGATACCACACCGCCTCTGTCGACTTTCAAATCTCTATGTTTCCACGACGAAGGCGATGCCGAAATCACATGATTTATTTTCGGAAAGCTCTCGACGAGACAGTTTCAAAGCCGTCATTTCCGGCACGGCCACTCCTTCTGCTGTGCATGCAGTATAGTGGAGCTGTGGAAATCGGTTCAGGGGGTGTGATATCTTACGTAAACTACGGTAGATGCGATCCGAAAAGAAAGATGTTTGAGAAACCTACAAGCGAAACTTTTGTTGGAAAACCCTATGCATACCTCCTGTGGAATCTCAACATAGTTGGTCGCCTGTGGTACAGCAACCCCCAGCAGTAGCAGCATCATCGTCCCACATTAGCTGTTGGGCGATATCTGTCTGTGGCGACTCGAACGAGTTCCTCTGGTGGGCAGATGAGTTCCACCCTGACGGTTCTCTTCAAGACACGTATTTGTTCAAGAGACACAAAGATGACGTGTTTTTCTTTCCATACCGTGAGAAATATGGAAAGAAGAGACCCGTATGATACCACAGCAGAGGACATAATGCTTTCCCTCTCGTGGGGAGATATCGCCGCCCTGATGGCGATGTTCCCTGTTTGTCGCTATCTTGTGGGTGCCGCGGTACGTGCGAATGGGTCCCTTTTTGTTTTTTCCCACCGCAATGTGTTTTTTTTTGTCCAAGTGTTACGTATCTCCGCCAACCGTCGCAGCGGCTTGCATCTCTTATCCACTGGTTCACGATTGTTGTGGTCAGTTTTTCTGTGTATGCTTCCAAATGACCTCTTTATTTTCTGTCTGCGTACGACGGTACTGTTGGTAGAAGCTAGTGAACATGGGAAACACAGAAATGATGTTTTTTTAAAAGCAGTACAAACAGGCAATATCAACAGCAACATCTCTTCCATTTGGCAGGCCTTCTCTAGGGATTGTCTCTGTTGATCTGTCTTCCCTTGACCTTGTTAGACTCACACTGTTGAGGTTTCAGATCTACTGCCGCTATTGTAGAGCTCCGCTTGGTAATCTTCTTCTTCCTCTTCCTACAGACAATGCCCATTTTTTTTATATAACCGTAGATCAAACGGCCAGGCTATTTTTCGCGATGGCATCACCACCTGTTCCCACTGCAGTCGAGGTGTCGGTATAGTGCGGGTACGTGTCAAACCAAAGAACACGCACTATTCCGACCCCGCGCACTATATAATTTCGGGCGTGCATAGTGCGGGTTCCCGCACTATTCGCCCTATAAACTTGATAACGTACTGGAAGGGTTTTGTGTAGCCATCAGCAAGGCGAATGAAGGTGGCACGGCGGTTTAGTGCCCACAACAGGTGAGGGAATACATACAATGGGGCGATAGCTGATAGATGCCTGCGTTCGTTTGTGGGTGAGACGAGACGACTAAGCATGTACTTACGCTGCGCCGCGGTGGAAAAATATGTAAACACAAATATGCACCGTAAATTAGAGCAGAGGAGAGCATAATTGCTTCATGACATGTAGAGTGTGCTCTGAATGCACATACATTATGCCTCATCCGTTTTGTTGCTTGATTATATTTGCGGTGATTCCTCCTGAATATTTTTCAAAGATTCAGAGGAAAACAGCTACATTACACCAGCCAAGAGCTAGGGAATGCAATACGTCCGCACACGCGACCGAGGATCATTTTTGAAAACCAGCCTGCCGAACCACTCCGAACTCCAAACTACACCCCCAACTGCGAAAAGCAAACGGGGGAACACAAATGAATCCAAAACAAAAAAGACCCTACTTCTCAGTTTCTTCGACAAAACGTCCCGCAACAACACAGACGAAGAAAACGGCGAAGGAAACGTGCAATAAAATGCGACCCACATTCCACACGTAAACTGCATACTTATGTACACCCCAATATAGATTGCTTCCCACCCTACAAACGACAGTCAAATATAACACACACACGTGTTACATTTTCTATTCTACGAGAGGGGAGGGGAGGGGAGGGGAGGGGAGGGAAGGGAATTCCGAGCGGTTGACATTTAACATTTCCTCTCTGCCGCCGCCCCATCCCATGTTGACCTGGCGCTCTATGTATGGCGGGCATTCGACATAAAAAAAAAAAACACGGCAGAAAAGTGTGCGGCAAAACGGCTCATCACTCTGCGCCACCAAAATACGCCCTGACATCAGTCTGGCGCGATCGCCTTGATGCATGCGCTTCAATCATCAACATCCTTGCCCTCTTGAGTAAGTGGCTGGCCTCGCTCAAACCGCAGCCTGCCGCGATTTTTTCGAGGAAGACGGTGGCTCATCGCGGCCGCGTCCCAAGCTTTCGGCTTCGCCATCCTCTCCCCCCTCCCCCTCTCTGTCCGAAGTCTCGCCCCCCTCTACGGCGACGCCCCTCATAGCCGCCGCAACGTCCTCCGCCTGATCCAGCCGCGTCGCCTCGACGACATCCTCGTCGTCCTCGATTGATGCCCACTTCCGAGCCTCCGCCACAGAGGTTTCCGCGGCAGGCTTTCCAGGGGTGATGTCCAGGTCGCGAGCACCTCCATTTATCTGGTCCAGAGATAACCTCTTGCACGCCCCACTGTGGTCCCCCTTTCCGCCTCCTCCCGCTTTCGTTCGTTTCGGGGTGGAGCCCGCTGCTTGCCCCTTCCGCTTGCCCGCAGCAGCCGACTTGGCTTGTTCAGCTGACACGCATGCGGGATACTTGCGATGGTTTTCGTTGCCGTCTTCCTCGTCTACATCCCCGCAAATGCCGTGTAGTCTCCCGCCTCATTTTCCACGGCATTCATGACCGCGTGGGGCTACTGGTGTTTGGTCCTGCAGCAGGCAGAGTTCGCCTGCTGCACATGGCATCGTGTGTGTCTCTCTTGTTCTCGTCGGCTGTAGGGGTATGGTATGCTGTGCTGCTGTTATGCGGTAGGGGTATGGTGTGTGGCGTATTTGCGTCGAGAATGTGCGTGTGTTTGGCCGCTCTCAGAGGAGGGTGACGTCAGGACCCGCACTATAGAGGGTCTGGCGGAGACCAAATCCGCGCTATAGAGGCACTACGCGAATAGTGCGGCACCCGCACTGTTGAGAGGTCTAAGTCGTGTCAAGCAAAAATACCCGTACTACACCGACCCACCCGCACTATGTAACCCGCACTATACCGGCACCTCGACTGTGTTGGACCACCCTCGTTCTGCAGCGCCTGTTGCCGGCGAACAAGAACAATTTCTGTTTTGCCCGCGGCTACCTCGCACGCCCCTACGAGCGACTGCAGGACTAATCATCTTGTCGTTGCCCCACTGTCCTCCCACGTGTGTGTGCATCGTGCGACCCCCCTCCCCCCCCCGATGCTCCATTTTTCCAGGCGGGCGTGCTCTTCGGCGGTGTCTTGGGAGGCATCGTTGTGGGTGCGGCCGCGGTCGGAGCCTCGATAGTCTCGAGGCGCGGCAGGGACAGGGGGGACGATGATGTTCGCGTTGTTTCCTATAGCCCCGCCGCCGCCGCCGCCCCTGCCGCGGGGCGTGGCGGGGTAGCGGGCTACGGGGACATGGTCATGACTCGCGAACAGGTGAAGGGAGCAGAGCTGTGTTTTTTATGTTCCCCACGCTCTTGTTTTGTGTGTGTGGTTTAGAGTTGACCGCGCTAACCGGCTGACCGATGAAGAAACAGTCAGTCTCGGTGCGGTTGAAAGCGGAAAATGTTTCCTAAGACCAGCAGAGGGGGCGTGGGGGAGGCTGAACTACTTGCTTGGGGGAGGCTGGACTACTTTGTGTGTGTGCGTGTGTCGAGACGGTTGTGCAAGCATGGGAGTCGCCGGGATGCTTACTTAGCTGCCGCTCACACCGGTATTGTCGAAGTAGGTGCGTGAGCTGTGCCGACCTTTGGTGTCCGACGCCACTGACACGGCGGGGACAGCGAAAGGCTGTGGACAGTCGTATGCTTCAGGGAAAAGGTGACTGATCATTTCTTGTCACAATCTCTCTATCCGCGCGTGGACGTGAACACGCGTCTCGACGACAACACACAGCAGGAGTGAGCGAACGTGTCGAGTCTCTCAATAGCAATCTAGATGCCAGTATCCTCCCCCAGGGGTACGTAGGTCAATGGTGTAACCACACGGCATATCTCTACATGAGCACCCCCCTCCCCTCTCCCCTGCCCCGTACGGCATGAAAACGCCTTCGACTGGTTGTCCCCAAGCAGGCGATGCTTGCCACCGGCAGAGCGATCAGCACAGCGACGTGCGCTGCTGCTGCTGCTGCTGCCCTCGGGCAGGCGGGGGGTCGCGGGGCGGACGGCGTTGCCAGCGCTGGCGAGGCCCTGCTGCTCCCCTCGGCGCGGCCCGTGTCGAACCCCGTCGCGATTCCATGCACGTCAAGGTTAGCTCAGCTGTCGCTTGCTTGCTGGTATCCTTGTCTTTCAGCGGCGGTGCTGGGAACGGTGTCTCGCAGTCAGCGGCCGCGGTGTCGCGATACCTCTCGACTGTGATGTCATTTGCAGAATATATTTTTCTCCCCATAAAGTTGTCTATCCATACATTCAGAATAACACCACCTGGACAGACGGGAGAAAACGTTCAGTCTGTGTCGTTTTAATAATTCTCCTTAAAATTGTGGTGTACGTTGAGGGGGGCGTTCCGTCAAGAAAGTATTGAGCGTCTGCACACCTGAATTCTTGGTGAGGTTGTCGTGCGGGCGTAACGTGATGCCCTTATGTGGTAGCGGTAGGAGAAGTGTCGGATAGCATGGATGATGAGGATAGGGGCGTGAAGATGGTAATTGTGGCAGAAGAAGTGCTGATGGTTCTGGTGGCCACAAGTGACGGTGGCACTGCTAGTATATGTAGATGTAGTAGTACCTGTGGGTGCCAGTCCTGCGCAAAGGCCTTGCTTGATTTCGATGAACGACTCGCAAGGTGTTATCGCCGAACTGCTGCACAGGATACGTATATCGGTTTCGCATAAAACGAGACACCCATGGTGCCCCAAGATCCAGTGTTCCCAACCCGCCCCACCCCCCACCCCCTTGCCCTCCTTGCCGCGCTGGAACAGCTCCATCCGGACGGCACGCCGGTTGACAGCGGTGACCGCCACCCCGGCGCACGCCAACAACGTCGTGTTTGGGGTCCCGATGAGCTGCGGCGAAACCGGGGGGGGTGCTAATAATGACACCGCCGGGGGCCCCGCCACCGCCGCCGGCCTAGGAGCAGGAGCACCAACTGTGGTGGCGACGGACAGCAGTAGCAGCAGCAGCAGCAGCAGCAGCAGCAGCAGCAGCAGCAGCAGCAACATTGCGGACACTGCGCGGAGATGGTTGTGGGGCGGCACGGGCGGTGTCAACGTGAACGACGGCTGGGCTGCTGCTGCTGCGGCGGCGGCGGCCGATGGCGACGAAGAGGCAGGGGAAGACTGGTGGGCGGGGGAGGAGTTCGAGGAGGACTGGGCGTGCGTTTTTGAGGCGTACTGTCCCGAGGGGGGCTCCGGGAGGATGCCCTGTCTCGTCGCCCGAGAGGTGCGTGGGGTGGTCTAGTGGTTTGAGAGCTCTACAGGTACAAGAAAGACAAGAAAAGCGACCGCACTTCAAAACCTCCACTTTGGTCGAGGCTTAATTCCTGTTGTGTGGCTTACCACAAGTGTAGTACGGGTTCTCATTTAGGCGGGCTCAGGAACTGTGCTCAAGTTCTTCTTCTTGGATCAAATGTTGAGCATGAAAGAAGTTCTTGCGTGCGGTGGGCGCTGTCTGTACCATGTTCCGCCCGACGTGGGTGAAGGTTGTGCCGCCGCCCTTTTTGTTCTGCTCGTATATGTGTTTTTTTGTGGCCGTGCTATTGCCTGTGGTTGTCCTCTTGGCAGCTTACAAAAAGTTGCCTGTGTATTTTTTTTTTTTCTTGTTTCGTTTTTTCAGGGACAATCTTCGTCCCATCCGGCGCGTCCCCCCCGTTCTCCCCGCGGAGACGAAGCAGCAACAAAAAGTACCCCGATATCCGCGAGAGACAACATGGCACACACAACAATCAAGTTTGTGTGTCGCATCGCGTTTCTCGAAAGCATCTCCAACCAGCATACGCCTCTTATGTTCGCAAGAGCCACGCGGTAACATGGTATGCAAAATAATACTCCAAAAAGTCGTTTTTGGTATGATTTGTGTCGCGTTTTCTCGACAGCCTCTTCAACCAGCACACCCCTCTATCCCCGCAACGACATGCTACACACGATAACAACATCATTTTTTCGTGCACTATTATTGTTGCACCGCGTTTTCTCGACAGCCTCTTCAAGGCTCCGGGGTGAACGTACGCATGGCGAGAGCCATCCTACAGATCGCGGATTGGCAACACAGAGGAGACCTGGGGCTCGACGAGTTTTCCCTGGCAATGTGAGAGGATTTTTTTTTATTTTGACCTCGAGTGGTGTTTGTGCTGTCACGGCTGTTCTTACGAGGTGTATGCCTCTTTGCCACCACCCGGACGTTGCTCTGTGGTTGGAATCGGTTGGTCGGGTTGTTGTTGTTGTTGACGCAGCAAGCTTTTCGTTTTGTTATTCACCGTTCAACACACACACACACGTAGCGAGCGAGACACTGCTGGACCCTGTACAGCTTGCGACGCAGAAGCACAAGATGCCGTTTGCTGCGGGTGATGAATTGTCCGTTGTGCTTGTCCGTTGGTGTCGACCCTCTTCCAGCGTGACTGACTGTAGATTGGAGGTGTTTAGCGCTGTCTTATTTTTCAGGGTCAAGAGGTGTTGTGTTGTCTGGGAACAAACTGCATGTGCTCAAGGTCAATTTCGTGCCTTGAGCAGAGGGCTTGTTAATCTTCCTTGCGTTGTCCGGATATACTTCTGGGCAGGCTGCATGGGTGTCTGACTCTAGTTTGGTAGTAGAGCACCGTGCCACAAGTTTCTAGTGCCACGTCGTTGATTGCAGCAGACACGGCAACACGCAAACGAAAAACAATATGCGCGCGCCGTGAAACATTTTTCTTGCTGAGGTCCATTCGGCTTACTTCACCAGTGCTGTTCGCTGCTGCACATGGTACTCAAAATTGCATGACAGCAAGCACTCTCACGACCCATGAGCACAAAAGGTACTCACATGTATCTCGGTAGTGCCAACCGGCACTATTTGGGGGTCGTGAAGCCCTCTACGGTGCCGGTTCGGGTACTATTCGCAATAGTGCTGGCCCCTCTGAATATTGCCGGTATGATCGTCTGGCCCACAACGGCGCTTGCTCTCGCGCTTTGGTTTCAGCAGCCCGTCCTTCCCCCATCGTATTAGCCTCCTCCTCCTCCTCCGCCACCGCCGTTAACCGCGTAATAACACCAACCTGTCTCTGCGCACGCCGGCGGCCAGGTATCTTTGCCGACGGCAACGCCTGGGGGAAGGCGTCCCGTCGATGCTGGAGGCGTGGATGATACCGCCAAGCCTTCGCGAAGCCCGGGGATGCCGAGACAACGGCCCCTCCCCCGCGTACCCGTCGTGATTTGCGACGTGAGAGAGGGAGAGAGAGAGAGAGAGAGAGAGAGAACGCGCATCGAGGGAAGGCACCTGTGGCGTGCGCTGACTTGGATGCTCTGATCGGCATGGTGCACAAAACAAGGTAACAAGGTGTCCAGCATGTTTATTGCAGGAGTCGTAATGTCGTTGTTGTGCATTGCGTGCTGGTTGGTGGCCGGTTCAGTCCGCCTAACGGAAGACAGACGCAGCAGGGGCGAGTGCGCGTCGTTCCAGCTTTGCTGTAAATAAAGGGAAGGGAATTAGCTCTCAGATGGGTTCATTTGCCCAAGAGAGGGCTCCTGCAAGGCCAACCAACCCCCTTGGCAAGCAACCCCTTTCCTTTCCGCCGAGCTCGGGGACTGGATCTCGGGCCAAGGGGGGTCGGAGGAAGGGACTAAAGAGAGGGAAGGGTGTGAGCGGGTTAAAGGTGGTCGTCGTGGTCGTGCCTAGAGCATGAACAATTCCTAGATGCTTCCCGCTGGATAGACACCGGGCGGAGCGAGGTCCGTGTGTGCTCAAGCGTTGTTTAGTCGCTGGAATGTTTCGCGATGGATAGAGAGCGGCGGCGCGGGGGGGGGGCTGACGTACGGTCGTGGCAGCTAAGCAGCAGCAGGGATTTCGCGGCCGTTTTTTTCAGCGAACCAACCCCCCGACCAGCAGCCTCCGGTTGTGTACGTACGCGCGTTGGAGATGACCAGCAGATGCGCGAAATAATTGAAAAGAACTGTAGCGTGATCATGTGTGTTGAAGTATCTTGGCCTTGTTCTACCAGTTGATTGGTGTATATGTAGATAGCAACCTGGTGCGGGCGAACTTCTTTTTTTGTAGAGACGTACCCCCCCCCCCCCCCCCCNACGCTTACGAGCAGGGCAGTCTGAAACGGTAAGAAGACCTTGTTTGTCTGTTGTTGATGGTGGTCGCTGTCGAGGCTGGCGATCCCGATGGCTGGGTTTCAGTTTGGCGTTGCCTTGGTTTTTCCCATCCAGGTTGGCTTGCCGCGACCAATGTTATTTGAAGGGGGGGCGGGCAAACCCGTGTGTTGTGTGTTTTGACGTCCCGAAAAAAGCAACAAACCGGAATGAATATTACCATAGCCGGTTGCGTTATGTACATATGCGCATGGACCTTTTTTCCTTTTCTGTCGAGATGTATTGATAAGCGACCGCGTCAAACGTATTTGTCACAAGATTCGCGCCTTTGCGGAGCACTTTTCTGTGCTCTACCGCTGTGTGCTGTTGGTGCTCCCCACACGTTTTACTTGGTTCACTAGTGCATTTGCGGGAGATGTACATGGGCCGAAGTATGGTTTGCATGAAGCTTTTTGCGAGTAAATTATCTGCTGCGACGCATGTTTGTAAGCGGATGGTGAGTGGCTCATTCGTGCATTACCTCGATCCGCGCCTTGTTTTTCAAGCGGCGGGTTCGATCCATTCACCCCCCCCCCCCCCCCCCCCCCCC
>CACKRE030000726.1:0-28849 GCA_902602495.3 Ectocarpus sp. CCAP 1310/34
TTTGCTAGATTTTGGCATTTAGCAACTGACATACGGTTTAATGTGAAGACAAACAACAAAACTAATAACGCAGAAAAAGTTTCTGGGGCGGGTATTAATACTCCGAGCATGTATGTGTAAAACAGCCAGCGTCTGTGTTGCCCTCCGTTCAATGACACCTGGACTGACACCTACCCGGAGGTGTGGTACAACAAGGTCGAGGACGGGGCGGCATGGTTCATGAGGAAATGGCACAGGCAGGAGGCGGAAGCGTCCGCGAAGCGCCAGCGCGCGGGGGAAACAGCAGCAGAAGGTACGGCCATCTCAGGACCGAAGAGAAACAGAGTCGGGGAAGCGGCGGTGGGGGGGAAGAAACGGCGACCGGGCACTGCTGCAGAAGCGAGTAGGGTAGCCGAGGCAGCACTTGTGGCGAACTACGTACCCGGCTGATGTTGTTGCGCCCTGTTTCCCTCCCTGCTGTGTGCTACACTCCTTTGCAGTCGTCCCCGCTTTAAAGACACTCTTCTTAAGGAAACTCCCCGCTATAAAGACACATTTTTTCCCCAGAACATGGTTCCCCCATAGATGTACAATAATATAGGGGGGTAGTGTTTCCACCATGCGGTCCCCCCCAAAAAATTTGCTGGGGCAGCAAAACTGTAAGGCATTGTAACATCGACAGCGGTCTGCTGCAGCCCGCACTACTGCGTGTGGGTATGGAGAGATTCCTCCCATCTGCTGGCGGGTCGTCAGCTGCCGGCTTGAGGCCATGTGGCGAACCCACGTGCCAGCAAAAGTCTCAACTCGTGTCATTGTTTGGGATTTTTTTGCCTTTCTCGTGGAGTTAAATTTTGGCATTTTTGTTTTGTGTTTTTTTTGCCTCGTGTTGACCATGTTGGGGAAGAGCGGTGTTCTCTTTTCGGTGGGTTTGCCCGATTTTTTGTATGTTGTGGTCTGCGCTACCGACCGTTTCCTAGTGTCCCTCAGATCCCTCTAAGGGGTCGACTGGGTTTGTTTGGTCCCTATGTGGCAGGTAACTTGCGTGTATCGTATCAGAGCTAGTTTCAACAAACTGATGTGTCTCAGGTGTGTTCGCGATATCACGGGCATGATGTTCACCGTGAGGACAACGCCTTGACAATAAGAAAAGTCTACAACAACACCAGCGCACACTGCCGTACACATTACAATAGGTCGTGCTGTACTCCTTCCCGCGTTTCGGTGGTGGACGGAAATTCAAAAATGTGTACAGTATTATTGGAGTACAGCAGCAGTAGTGTTGCGGCCTTCAATTGACGTGTTGTCGCAGTTTTTAAGCAGCACAATTTCGTGGTCGCATTCCTGCTTTAAATGCGCGTATTTTGACACATGTTACACCTCCATTGACCCCGGGGACGGTGAGTTAGTGGCCCCGGAATCCTAAAGACACTTCCCCGCGTTAATGACACTCCAAAAAAAAAAACGCGGTGTGTCTTTAAAGCGGGGTCGACTGGATGTATGTCCGCCGTTTTTTTTCGCCAATCAACGTGTAGTTTACAGTCCGTTGGCCACGGTCGGTATACCTCAATGGTCCCGACGTTTTTTTTTTTTTTCCGGCTGGTGTTGCGTACGCGGCGTTCATTTATTGCGTACCTCATTTGGCGCCGCTCTCTGTCTGTCTGTCTGTCTGTCTCTCTCTCTCTCTCTGTCTCTCTCTCTCGCTCTCTCTCTCTCTCTTTCTCCCTCTCTCTCTCTCTCTCTCTCCCTCTCTCTTTGTCCGTGGCTCTTTCGCCCGACATACACCTCAACCACACTCCTGAGCGGAGAGTGGACACCTCTGCAAGCTCGTGCTTGGCTACATCCATGTTGCCTGCTCCAGCATACCAGGTAGAATAACGTATGCCACTGGCCGATGCACGAAATTTGAAGACTCGGTCTCGCCTTACTTCCTTCGTCTGCTGGTGGTCTACACAACATCACAGCAAAGGTAGTAGATAGAGCAGCAGCCCAGGGAAGATGCCCCGGCAAAAGTACAGCGATAGGCGGGAGTGCACGAAATTTCATACAGTATCCACGCCTAATCCCTAGCAGCAGGCCCCAAATCAGGTGCCGAAGAATAGCAGCAGCAGCACAAGCAGAGGGAAAATAATGAGTGATGAAGACGTGAGCGCGTGTTGAAGTAAAAGAGTAAAGCACAAAATGGTGGTTGACTTGCGTTGATCTGCGCACAGATTTCATTTCCGAAGAGTACCCAGCCTGGGTACGCACACATATACATCATAATGAGGACGCCCCGGGCTCCCGATAGAAGCATGCGTGGTGCCCTTCGGCTTCTCCTGTCCGTTGTCGGATGCATACTCTACATTTGCGAAGCGTTCTTGTTGTACAACACATCCAGTCCATCTGTCTTCTGTTTCTCTGCATCTTGTTATTCATTGCATTCCTCGTCCTCTTCCTCGGGTTCGGGTTCGGAGCAGCTAGTACTGTTCGTGACCGGCGATGTCTGAGGCAGGAACAGAGATACAGGAGAGCCACGCAGGTATGTATGCACGCATGGTGCATGCGCATGCATGCATGCATGCATCGAACAGCAGCGTACAACCGACGACTTGCCTGCGGTGGGATCACGACGAAAATGCCGCTCGTTGTTTAGTAGCGCTCCTCCTCTCACATGTACACGGCCGTTGCTGCTCATGACCTGCGTTCTCTTTGGCAGTGCGCCGCCGGCAGCCAATAAAGCACGCCGTTCTACGCACTCGGCTAACATTGATTCAGACGTTGCTGCTGTGTTTGGCGCACAAGGGCATGGGACAGGCCGGCTTTTCGTTACATGTAGTCGTTCACTGCAGTCAGTCTTGCCTCCGTCGCCGTGGACAGTTTGTTCCCCTTGTTTTTCCTCTTTCCTGAAAGAGAACTTCGTCAGACGACGAACGCAACCGATTGCATGATTGAACATTCCCCCCTTTTGTTTCGTGTGTCCCCTGTCTCCTGACCCTTGCAGAGGTATGAGGTCCTCTGCTGACTTGTACTCTGTTGTTGTGGTTGGTCTTGCCCCTGAACCCCATTTCAACACCTTCGAGTGCCGCGTGCCGCGTACCGTAAAGAACAGCACAGGGTTAACGCTAGCCGCACAGGGCGGCGGTCGTCATTTTTTTTTGTTCTAGCCAAAAGTACGCTCCGACGCGGCGTTCGCTTTTAGTTACCCGGCGCGTCGGTCGCCAGTACCCGGGGGCACATTATCGGAATGAAATGCATGTAGGACCAAGGGCGGCGCCCGCCGCGGCGACATCCATAAGAAAGTGATAAAACACACGGCGCGGCATTGCACAAGCATTCCACAAGCACACCTCTCCGTGGCCTGCTTCGTGTGGTTTTGTCGTGTCGCGAACCACCGACAACAACCTACTTGCTGTCGAGTAGTAAGACACATGGCGAAGCATTCCAAGGGTTTGTTCGAGGTAGACTTTTTTTTTTTTTTGTCTCCCATCATTGGACTCTGTCGTTTTCCCCTCTGGCCCCTATCCTCCACTTCTACCAGCTAGACGACCCAACCGGGTTCACATAGGACGGGGGGTTGGACCCGCTCCTGCGGCATACATATGTATGCGTATGTACTATCGAAACAGCAGTCGTTGGGGAATGTTGCATCGTCCCTATACTGCCAGTCGTTGTGGTGTCCTGTTTTTTGTTTATTTGTGTGCCCCATCTATATTGTTCGGTTGCAAGCAGGCCTTGGTGCCTCCTACGCCTTGTTCCCTTGCCTTCCGGCCGGCCTTCTTTTTTGTGTTGTCTGGCCGTGTTGGATGACTGTTCAAGATTGAGTGACCCCTTAAACGTCGTGCCGGTCTTTCTTGACTTCGGGTGAATTCGGCGACAACAGCGGGCGCACCCAGCAATCACACACGCAGCTCCACACACGAGACACCTGAGACCAGGCGGAAAAATAAAAAAACTTTGCGCGACAACAATCTGCGCGTTGTCTCACAGAAAAGCGGTTGGCAAGCGTATGTCACGGAGTCTACGGCGTCTATGTATACCTCCACACATCCCCCATCCCCCAAGACGAAAAAAGTTCCATCAAGACAATAGAGACGACGCGGCGATTGCTCAAGCAGGTTCTTTGCACTAGCGGGGGTTCCAAGCAGGTTCAAATGTTTTTTCATCTACACCGGTCAGCGGAGGGTATCGTGTTGCAGCGACATGCGCGTTGGCCCGACCAGATGTCTTACCGGCGCCAAGCGGTTCGACGGCTAAAGTCCCATCACCTTTTCATCGCCCTATTAGACGCGCCGTAATGCCTCGAACTGCTTTTAGACAGCAACAGTAGCTCATACCACTGCTAAAAACGTCAGCACAAAAGTGGTAGCAGCAGCAGCGGTGTCAAGTATTCGCCTGTAGGACCGACACACGGCGGTCCTCCCGCGCCAGCTTGAACGACCCGCAGTTCGGGGAATCGGGGCTCGTGGGCGGCGAATACAACAGTTACGAATGTTTGGTTTGGATCTACAGAACCGCAGAGGTTTCGGAGCCAGCGGCAGCCTCCGATCCCACCACCACTAGCAGCGGATGGCGAGCGTGCCAGCGTGCGTGTCGCTGCTCCACGATGCTCTCTACATATTGGTATAGGCAAATGTCTTGGATTTGGGGTAGAACCGATTTCCATCCTTGGCAGGAACCGCTTGAGTCTACCTGCTTCAAACCTAGAATAAACACCGGCTTCAACACCTCAACAAACGACCTGCAGTGCGTAAGTGCTGTGCCGCCCACAGCATCATATGCGGAACATGTCTGCTCGCTTGGGCAGCACACACCCAGCTGGTCTTCCCCGTGTTTCTGCTCGCCCCTCAGGTGTTTCCCCTTTAGAAAAGCCAAGTAGAACGGGCCGTTCGCCACGTGTCCTGGGCCGTCTGAAAGAAAAATCTGATGACAATGCGCCGCCGGACCCGCAGAGTTTTGCTCTTTTTATTCTTCGTGCTAGTGCCCCGGGGCGTTCTCTATCCAAAGTGGCATGTATCATCCTACATGGCACTGCTCTACTTAGCTCTCCTTGTCTTCACCGTTCTCTTCAAAATATTTTCACTCTACACTCCTTGCCGACGCCTTTGAGCCTCCTCGCGGAAACGTGTCCTGGATCTTTGCTGGCAAGCTAGCGCATGCGCGTTAACACTCCTCTTCTCATACAATTGTGTACGCATTTGGTTAGGTACCATGTCGCTGTTTACGGCGTGGCAGCTTTCGCGCACAGGCTGGCCAATTGCATTACCCTCCTGTCACCAGGGTTAAAATTGGACGTGGCATCTTTCGCGCACAGGCCGCTCAATGACGGTACACTCCAGTCTCCAGCTGTATAACAACCAAAACCGTTCTTCCTGTCGTGCGTATGTGCCCATACCACACTTCGTTGTTGCATATCCCTGTCTCCCTTTTCCTAACGCATGTCGGTAGCCCTCGCCGCCCGCCGTCGCACGGAACCCCAACGAAGTCGACGTGTGTGTCCTCTTCGCCGTGGTAAACGGCAACGCACAGGTGATCGAGACGCCCTGCTGGCCCTCTACCACGGCACGGGAGGCCCCTCCTGGCATAACAGATCAGGCTGGGGGTCGGACAGGCCGCTCAATGAGTGGTACGGCGTTACCACAAACTCGGCGGGACGGGTCGTGGCGCTGGAGCTGAGGTACAACAACCTTCAGGGTGAGAGAGACAGGCGGAATAACCTAGCACAAGGAAGTGCCCCCGTGCTCATTTTGTTTATTTGGTGGGCGAGGCCAGGGTTCACCTTTCCTCTCCACGGCTCGAGCAACGGCCATCGTCTAGGGTTTTGTGGTTGTTTTGGGGAGGGGTTTTTACCCGGGGATGACGAGCGCGCGTTGCCAGTGGTGTTCTAGGGGGGCAGTAGCCTTCGCAGCGTTTTGTATTCAGGAAACATGTTTGAGACAGCATACAATCGGGGAAGTTGGGTTACGGTCAGCGTTAGGGAATAGGGTCTGCGTTCCCCCTCCCCGCTCTATTTCACCATGAACTTGTTATTCGCGCGAAGGCGGTCCTCAGGGGAAGGTCGGCCTCAAACCAAGTTCTATCGCGGTGTCGTTGTTTTGTAGCACGGGAGGCGCCTGACACCAGGCGGGGGGAAACAGCGGTGCCTCACGATGCAAGAAGCTTCGCAGGGCACCCTTGCCACGCACGGCATTGGATTTGCCAGGTTTCCGGTTGCCTAGAATCAAATATCACTCTGAGAAGAAGACTCTTTGTGTGCTTCAGTGGAGCGGGCGGCGGACGCCGTAGACGCCGATCACCGAGAATGCTGTCTCCGTTTCGACTGTTGTCGTCTTTGCTCTGTAAGTATGCACATACCAGCCGAGCAATCTTTCAGCTCCAAGACAAAATTTTCAACAGATCGTCTGCTGTCTATTTGCTTTGGACAAATGCAGGTTCTATCCCAGCGGGCCTGGGTGAGCTAGGCGCCCTGGAGCACTTGCACCTGACCAACAACGAACTCCACGGTAAGGGCAACCAACGCCGATGTGATTGGCGTAGCCTCAACACCTCGAATCGCTTTCTCTCTCGGGAGTTTGTTCCTTGCGAATGACGCACCTGCGGGGGGGTTTCAGATGGAATTGTCACACGCTGGTTTGGGTTATTGCCAACACCTTGTGCCTTGTTGGCGTGTGTTTCCACGTGTACACAAAACGGTTTGGCGGATGCATGGCTACGATTCTACCGTACGATTTTAACGCGCGCGGTTTGAACCTTTTGGGCCGCATAGAGTGAACCCTGGTTTTTGTAGCAGCCTACCTGCATCCACGTTCCGTCGGCTCCAACTCCTTTCATCAACCAAAAAATACCTCGGGACGATTACCCACAGGGCAACAACGTCTTCTTTTCTGTACCCAAACCGAACAGGACAAGAAGGGTGGCCTTGTGTCCACATCAAGCGCTATTTTCTTTACGCCTCAAGCTCAACGTGTGGTAGCGGTGTTGCATCCACACGAGTCTTGAGCGGTTGTTCATCACGAAGCGGTGCCTGCAATCGGCCACTTTGTGAGCAAAGACGCGGTTCTTTAGATTTGACGGGCAACGTATATTAGTATATGTCGGTGCCTCCCGCGGCTTCGGCGCCAGCTCCGTAGAGCGACAAGTATTGGTGACCTCACGAACCGTGCGGCGCTTGAAATTTCGTCAGCGATTTCACGAAAGCGGACCACCCCACGCACACACGTTGATTTGAGAGGTAGTGGACCCTCTGCCCCCACACGCTGCGATTCCGAGGTCGGTGTGCGTTTTTTTTCAGCGACCAGCGTACAAGACAGCAATATTTTCGCAGCATGGCGGCGTTCTACCCACAGCAGATCGCGTGGAAAATATGTGCCAGCGAGGCCGGCTGACCGCCGGCCACCACAACACAAGACTCATGCGACGGCATATTTGCTCTTTCCGTTTTCCGTGTGCATCTCCCGGTAATTTGATGGACCTCCGTTCTCCCCCCTTCAGGAGCCATCCCGCCCGAGCTTGGGCGACTCCACTCCCTCACGGACCTTCGTCTGTACTGCAACCATCTCTCCGGTATGTTTGCTGAGCTGCGTGGGTGGACATGTGTGGAATGCACCACCTTAGGTTTTTGTTTCCTGTTGTGTGTCGGGAGGTGTCGTTGCTTGCGTCCACCATGAAGATAATGCTGTCGGGAATAATAACAACACCTCGGAAGTGTGTCTCCCCCCGTAAATTGGTCGGTTCAAGCTGTTTACATAGCCAATGCGCCAAGACGATGGTAACACGGGTCGACGACCAGCAAGAGGCACAGAAAAGGGAAAGGGCAGTGAATTTACATCTTGACAACGACACCGACTGAATGTGCACCAACGCGAGCGTTACAGGCGTGCGATCAGTGTCTCGTTAAGAGCGATCACAGAAGGAATGCTTACTATCGACTGAGTTCTGTGAGCTTCTTGCAGCACCTTCGTAGGGCGTAGATCTTCGATTTCGGCGCTTTTTCGACCCTTGATGTTCTTCATCACCACGATGTTACAACTCCGATGCACGTAAACTATCTAGCTTCGTCTAAGCCCTCTCTTCAGTTGAACAGTCGCTCGGCCACCGCAGCATCACCCCAACGCTACGGAGTTGACATTTCTAGTTTGGATGGATTCACCGTTGCACCTACTTTAGGCAGCTTGGTTTTGACAAAACGGGTCCAGATATACCGTAAATACCGAACACACGGACATCTGCGACGGATGTTTGGCTATGGTTTAACGGAATAGTTGCGAACAACTTTTCAAGCGCTTTCCCAAGGTTTTTGAGTGATACTGCGTCTTATCTTCGAGCGTTTCGGCTATGTATTGAGAAGGGAAGCTTTTGGCTTGTGGCCCGTGCGCATGCGCGCCCCAGCGTATGTTTCGAGAACTACAGCAGGAGGAGTTCGGCCAATGGATTTTGAAAATCGTTTGTTTTTTATATGATACCAACCCCACCACCACCACCAACAACAAAGCGCACCCATACATCTATCTTTTTTTCGTTTTCAGGCAGCATCCCGCCGGAGCTAGGAAATCTCCTTGCTCTCAAGAAGCTAGTGGTCTACAGCAACGACCTCTCTGGTGAGCATTCCCAATCCTCCCCCCGCCCCTGTTTCCCACGTCTATGGCCTCCCCCATATGGTTCGGATGACTTAGACCTTACAGGCGTACCGGTATCAGGTTGTGCAGATCTTGGGAGCTGTTCATCCCCCCCCTTTTCGACCACAATGCATGGGCCGCAAAAAGCTCAGTGCCCATTCTCTACGAATCACACCGAACGCTTACCGCTACTCGAGATTTGCGACCCCCCAACAAGCGTTCCAACCATTGCCTGCCTCACACGAGGCGCACGGCTCACACTTGCATATGGACGCCTGATGCATTTTTCGCAACTTAAGGGACGGTTCCGCCGGAGCTGGAGGGGCTACGGGCTCTGGAGGAGCTCCTTTTGTCGGACAACAAGCACCTCCTAGGTGCGTTAGCCTTTGGTTGACTTTTGACAGCCTGTGGTTGACTCTCATTAGCCTCTGGTTGACTTTCGCTAGCCTGCAGGTGACTTTCGTTCGCCTGTGGCTGACTTTCGTCAGCCTGTAGCTGACTCTCGTTAGCCTGCGGGTGATTGTCGTCAGCCTGTGGTTGACTGTCGTTAACCTGTGGTTGACGTCCGTATGACACCAAGGGGTTGTTTGGACTCTCTCCGGTCGGAACCCTGATCGGGGACATGTGACGGCTTGGGTTCTTGTTGAGTGCTCGTACCGTTCGTCCTGCACAAGTACGGCGTGCTTGCTGCTCGGGGGTTGTCCACGTGGGACATTCGAACGGGCACGGAGAGCGTGCGAGTTGCATTGCCCTCCTCTGCCCTGCGTGCCTCGAACTGGAACTGGATGTGTGGTGCTGGCGGTTTCGAGAGTTGTGGCCGCTTTTCTCGCTCTACATGTAGGGGTGTGAACGACAAAGCGCAACACTCACCTTGTTTTGGCACTTTTTTCTGTTCCGATGGTCTTGTCGTGGTACGCAGCAGATATTCCTTCGGTGTACACCCGAAACTTCTCACAACCAGCGCTCTTCGCCTTCTTCTACTATACCCATACTTCCACCGCATTACTCGAACTCGATCAATCAATCGATCGACCTCCACGCACGACCACCGCCCCCGCAGGTGACATCCCGCCGGGGCTGGACCGAAACCTCGCTCTGAACAGGCACACGAAGCAGCTCCCCGCCGGCGTACTCGCGGGTGAGGCGCGGCGCGCGTGGGATTGTGATGCTGAGACGGAGCGCCGGTGCCGTTGACGCCGTCTTGCTTCTTGCACGTGTTGCTCGCCCCTTTCCCTCCGTCTCTTTCGTGTGCGTATCTCGCTGTGGCTCTAGACCAATGCCCCCAACGATCGTGCACAGCAGTCGCACCGCACCGAAGCTCAAAGTGCCCCCCCCCCCTCCTCAAGTAGCCGAGAGAGGATCGTTGATTGCCACCTATATCTATCACGGCACTGTACTTGGAAGTTTCCGAGTGCAGCGGGGAGGGGTGACGAGAGGTATTGAATTCGGCAGGGATGTTCTCGGAGGTGATGTAGGCGGAGGTAGCCCCTCTCACCAACGCTAGTTTGGAAGACTAGATACAGATAGTCCGATCGAGGCACGGGCACATTTTATTGCAGCATCTCTCAAAGTGTTCTGAGCCGGTCCGACAGAGAGTACTGCTGCCGTGCATCTGTAGAAAAAAAAACATGCGCCGTTGTCTCTCCCTTTCTTTGGATTTTGATGGCGCCTGCCACTGCTGCCGCTGCCGCTGCCGCTGCCGCTGCCGCTGCTTCTGATGCTCCAAAGGCATGTTCTCTCCGATTGGTAGCTCTCGCTGGGAGGACGCCACGCTGGAGGACGATTCGAAAACGATATTCTCCATCTTCTCCGTAGACGGCAACGAAGGAGTGACTCCTGCTGATTCTCGTGCCCCTTCAGCTGATCCTCCATTCGCTGCTGCTGGTGCTGCTGCTGCTGCTGCTGCTGCTGCTGCTGCTGCTGCTGCTGCCTCCCGTGGTGGTGGTGCTCCTGAGAAAGAGCGCGAGCGCCAAGGTTTTCGTCTATATTATCTTGTCGTGGTTGAAGTCGTCTGGCACCGAGCGCCTTGGTTCCTAATCCCTGCCTGGTGACGTTTTTCCCTTTCTGTTCGAAGCACGGTGGTTTGGCGTGACTCCACTACGGATGAGCCATGATCCAGTAGTCGCGCAAGGGTCCGTGGGGGCGTAACAGGGTGCACAGGAAGGGCACGGAGATCAAAACCGCGTTGTTATGCGGAAGGGTAAAAAATCTACCTATCCGTTTAGTTTTTCCGCTTGCCCCCCCCCCCGCGTGTGATGCTTGAAGACCCCCTGCCCCTTGTAGTCGCAAAGCCTTTGCCCGGTGTAGTCGTTTTGTCCACTTGAATTTCGAATCTGTGAGCGGGTTCGGTGCTCCCTCGTGGTCCCGCCGCAGTACAGCGCCGTGCTACAAATCCTCCCTGTCGAGCGCATGTTTTTCGGTCGAATGGCGACATTGCGTTGTGGTTTTCTGCTTTGTCGGTCCGTCCCAATCATCGAACTCATTCCTGATCGTACGTACCTAACGTGCCGTGTTTGCCTGCCTCTCACCTCTTGTGTACACCAGGACGAAGGCGACGGAGGGAACGAGACAGAGCCAATAAGCCCCGGGTGGCGAAAGTGTTGGATTCGATGGCAGAGGCGTGGCACGTCGTGGTACCGATTGCCGACGACGCCACCAGCGTCTGGCTGCTGGTTAAGGTAGCGGCGGCGAGGATGGGCCCGCTGTGGTGGGTCAGCGCCGCCGCGCTGTCGGCGGCCGGCCTGGAGCGCGCGTGGCTCGTCCTCACGCTCTGCGCCGTGCTCGCCCTGATGCCGCTCCTGGGGATCGTTCGCATCGTGCTGGCCGCGCTGGCGTGGTGCGCCAGGCTGTGCACGTTTCCCCCCGGCACCTTGTGCTGCCTCTGCGTTCTCGGCTGCTGCTGGCGCTGCCTCAACTTCTCCATGGACGGGCCGCGGTGCAACGGGAGCACGGCCACCCGCCTGCTGGCGGGACTCAACTGTGCCGGCGGCGGCGGCGGCAGCGGCGACCGCAGCGGCGACCGCAGCGGCGACGACAACGGCGACGAGCCGCCGCCACCGCCGCCGCCGCAACGAAATCGATTTGCCGCCCCGATATTTTTCCTGGACGCGGTGTTGTGGGCCTTGGTTGGGGCTAGGGCCCGGTGCAGCCCTTTCTGGAGAGGGATGGGGTTGAGCCTGGACTTGTCACCGGGCCAAGAAGGAGGCGATAGTGGCAGTGGCGGGGAACAAGCGGCGGGAGATTTCGGGGCTGTAATCGACTCGTGGGTGAGTTGTCACCCGTTCAGCTGGCTGGGCAACTGCGTCTTTGGCAGGGTTCGTCCGTCGGACTCGGGTTGCGCGCGTCGCGGCTGTTGCTGCGCGGGGCGGCGCAACCTCGCGGAGGGGACGAGGAACAACGGTAGCAACGTAGCCACCACCTCCGACAGTGACAACAAGAACACCGCTACCACCGGCCCTACCATCAACGGCAGCAGCAGCAGCAGCAGCAGCAGCAGCAGCGAGGAAGAAGACCCCGCGATTTCGTCCGAGAGGCGACGACGAGCTCGTGTCATGGTACGCTCGGTCGGGGAGACCCTGGTGGTCGACCCCCTGTTCTTGGCGCTTTCCGCGGTGTCTAGGGGCGGCTGGGACGGTAGCCTCGCGGGCATAGCCGGAATCTCCGCGGTGTTCTCCGCGCTGCAGCTGCTGACGGAGCTGCGATACTACGTCAAGGGAGCCAGCGCGGTGCTGGAACGTGTCCCTGTTGTTCTCGCTGATGATGATGATGATGGAGGTGATGGAGGTGATGGAGGTGGTGGAGGTGGACGTACCCTGTCGAGGGACGAAGAGAACCAACACAGCAGTGTGTGGTCCGCGTCTGACCACAGCGGGTCTAGCTCTGATGATGATAGCGACAGGAGCTCGAGTTCGAGCTTGAGTTCGAGTTCGATCTCTGATGGACGGAGCCTAGAGACGGCCTCCGAACGGGTGGCAAGGGAGTGCTGATGACGACGGCGTCGCGCGAGGAATGTACAGAGTTGTTGGGATAGCTTCGACGACGATGATGGGTATGTCCGACCCTTGGTTTTGCCACAGGAGAAACAAGTTTTTCTCGCCCGCGGAACAGAACATTGGCCGCTCAGCAGTTGGCTCGAGCGCTGAAAACCTGGTGGATGGACATCTGCGCTGTCAGGTCGTCGGGAGTGGTGCCATGGCCTCGAGCAACGTTAATTTACGAGGTTTGGTCTTCGATGAGGAGGGGTGCGGGGTAGGGAGTAGGAGCTGGAGTAGACATTAGAAACAGGTTACTGCAGTCTCGATGATGGTGGCCCGCGCAACGTTCGCTGAGCAAAGTATGAAGCAACAGAGCGGAGGTGTGGGCATATTTTGGGACTTGATGGAGGAGTGAACGACGTCGTTCTTTCAGAAGAACTCCCCCCCCTCTCTCCACTCGCTTTTTTTTTCGACTAAAACTGCATTGTAATATAAGCACTCGAACATTCATGTGTTTGTCGACGTAGACCTAAGAGACAAGAAGGTAGAACTGTTCGTGGGGCTCGAGACGCACGCTGCCCTCGGAAGCGGAGGTTGGCGAAGGACTACCAAGCTAGGGCTTGTAGAGAGAGCTCGGACAATTAAAATTAACGAAGACGATTCCAATTCGTTCGTCGTCTCTCTGGGAGAAAGGCATTGAAAGAAGGCAAGCAGGCAAGTAACACCACTGGCAGACACGTCTCTGACGGAGAACCCATTCGTGCGGGTTGGACCGCGACGTTCCGGCGACTTTCAACCTAACGAGGGTCTTGGGGTGATCATTTCCCCTCTGTCGTTGGCGGCTCTCCACCTGTTGGTGGCGGAAAACCTAGCCTCCCCCCTTCCGGCGGGTGCCGTCCAACCAATGGGTCGCATGAGTATTCTGAGCGATGCGCACGAGAGAGGCTATAGCCTACAACCCCGACTTCCCGACGAACGTTCTCTTCAATATACATGCTGTAGTCCAGCAACGACCTTCCCCCCCCGGCACTATGAAAGAGGGGCAACCTTTTGTGATGAGAGGCCGAGTGTTTTGCGTTTCATGCCTGTAACTCCCAACAGAAGGCCAAACTGGGGCACGAAATAAGTATGTGCGACTTGCTTTGGATAATCGAGCAATAGCAAGAGAGGATCGCGTTACACAATGTTGGCTGTTGGCAGCTCGTCCTTCTAGCCCAGTCCAACAAGGCTAGGGTGGCTTACAGTGCCGCCAAGATAATGGTCCCTCACATCTACCTCTCCGGTGTGACTCTCATCATACCGAGGCCTACCACAAACGAATACTCAAAAGGCCCTCGTGTATGTGGGAAAACCACTCAAAGAACGAGAAGTTATGCCTGAAGGAGGTCTCTGTCTTTGGTTCCAAAATTCCAATATATATATACATGTTGATTACACCTCCGCTTGGCGTTGCATGGGGCCAGACCCCTCCCTGCTTCAAGTTCGGCAGAGATGCTGTACTACCGTATATGACACAAGATAACACACCCCCTGGACCGATTTCTATAGTTCGATTACTCCACGATGAAGGAGATGCATAAACGAAACGATACATTTTCGAAAAGCTCTCGACGAGACGGTTTTAACACCGCCATTTTCGGCGCTGTTACTGTTTCTACAGTTGAGAAATCGAGCTTTGAAAATTGGTCAAGGGGGTGTGTTATCTTGTGTCATATACGGCATATCGGCGCACCGACCGCGGATTGAAACGGTAGCAGTTGGAACAGCTCGGGGAAAATACATTGCTTGTTGTGCGCAAGTCTTTGATTGCAAGTTGGTGCCTAGATGGATGGGTGAAATGGGCTCCAGTCTGCTGCTTTTTTGTCGAGCCTGGTTACAGACAGACGGACAATAGACGGATAGACACGCATGGTTTGTTTCCCCCCCCCCCCCGTCTTTTTTTTTTGCGCAGACATTTACATGCGATCCCTCTGAACAGTTTTTCATTGCAAAACAAAGTGGGCACTTGACAAAATAGGGTATGCCCCGCGTGTTTGGGCACAGAATGGGGTACACTCTTTGTCGGTGTGGGGTGCAACGCCTGACGCCGGGTGGGCGCCTTTACACCGCCTTCTAGCGCTTCAACCCCATGCATCAGGTCCTTAGAAAGGACGCCCAACTTCTTTTTTTACTTTTCACCCACATGAACAGGGTCAACTAGGGCCTGGAAGAGGGGAGCTTGTTGGAGGACCCCATTTTGTTAACGAAACCGCGGGGTACACCCCACTTTCCGCTAAAAGTACCCCATTTTGTCGATTGCCAACAAAAAGCACCTCTAATAGCGGGCCGCTCCGAAAAAAAAACATCACAACCCTTTCACAATGAGTCCACGATTGATTCCCGTGGACATTTCTCGCCCTGCGAAAGGCATCTGCTCAAAGCGCACGTCATGCATTAGTGGCCATTCAGGTGTCCCGGTTGCATGTACCCTACACAAGAGGTTTTCCCTCGCCCTGCAACGGACCTTCACCAGCGGCACGCGCCATTGATATAGTACTTCACATCCGCGCAAACGTTTGAAAGTCGTTGAAGAAAGGAGTCGAGAGGTGGGTTGCATATTTTTCGGGCATGCCAAGTCATGCTGTCCACTTTTGCGTGATCTACACATGTGCAGCGGTCTCTTGCCTTCCTGAGGAGCTATTATTCGGGGTCACACATCAGAACTCCATGCATTCCTCTTTCTCGAGTTCGAGTTCCCATGGCTCTTCGCTGGTCCTTTCGTTTGGGAGGCTGCCGTTTGGGATGCCTTCCCCCCCCAGTGGCATTCGTTCCTCGGTTCTAGAACCCTTGGGGACTCCCATGTCACCAGCACAACCGCCTCACAGCTTCCGAGGGGGTCCGACACCCGCTTGGATATCCACGACAGTCCGGAGGTCGCTCTTCGGAAAAGCGGGCGGTAATCGGTTCCCCTCTCCTGCTGCCGTTGGTTCTGCGCCTTCTCCTGTGGCGACTGCGGCGACTGTCGCGACTGTCGCGACCGTGGCGACCGTGGCAACCGTGGCGACTGTGGCAACCGTGGTGAGTGTGGCAACTGTGGCGACTGTGGCCGCCGCATCGCTGACTGGTCGAACCTTGTGAAGGCGGCGAAGGGTCCGAATGCTAGCACTCCGGTTAGGACCTTGAGTCGTTTATGGCGGTGGTGATGGTGCCAGAGGGTGTTTGAAATTTTGGGCAAGCATTGGATTCAAAACGCTCACCGTAGAAGACATTCGCTTGTGTGTGTGAAATAGAATGCGTAGGAATAGAAGAAGTCAAACAAGTGGTGGGGCGGACAACCGTAGCTTAAGGGACATACGGTTTGTTGGTGAGGTGGATTATGCCATCCTTACGAAGGCTACTGTGGTGATACTCATGTGTGGTTTTGAGCTAGATGCAATTGCGCAAGTAGTGGCTTTGTTCCTCGTTCTTGGATCTTCGGGGTATCTCCGATCATATCTTTGACAAGTTGTCACGTGTTCCGCTGTCGCGTGTTCCGAGTTCCGAATGCGTCTTAGTACGAGGAATTTCTTGCGGCTGATGTACGAGTGCCTCGATGTTTGTGATGCATCCTGGTGCTCACTCTCTTCCGTGGGTTGTGTCCACGAAAGTAACCAATAAAACGTCTTAACCATCTCTCCACGTTTGTCAACCGGGTCAGCCGTGCTAATCCAGCAGCACTAGGCTTGGGGCCAATCAACACGGTATCGCACACCCTGGATCGTTTTTCTAAACTCGATTTCTCCACAGCAGAAGACGCGGCAGCACCGAAAACGGCCGACGTCGTCTCGTCGAGAGGTTCATTTATGCTTCCGCTTCGCCGTGGAGTAGTCGAGTGTTGAAAATTGGTCCAGAGGGTGCGGTGCCTAGTGTCACCTACGGTACTTTCATCGAGCGGGTCACTTGGAGCCGTCGCCTCCCCTGCTGAAACAAGTTGGCCCTGTATCGTAGCGCAAGGTGCGCATGAAGGGGTTTGGCTTGTCGCACCTCTGATCAGACCATGCATCAAAAGTATGGGATGAGAAGATGAAGAAGCATCACGTGATACAGTAGCAAAAGAAGCTATATCCAATAACGACAAGTCAGCTCTATCGGGCGTGAAAGCTTGGAAGGGCTTGGCTTGTCAAGCGTCGACCGTACACGCAATCGGGATGCTGCGTGTTGTTCGTTCTTCTTGCGATTCAAATAGATAGGCATTGTGCCGGTCTATTCATGGCAGGTTGAAGTACGTAGCTCGGTCTGTTGTCACGCCTCACGTAGGTCGCCCAATGTATACCCGGATGCGGAATATGCTGAGAGGATGGCTTCGAACATCAGGCCTTGCTTCCAACCCTCACATGCCACGGCTAGCTCTCGACCACGTATCCGTTTCCCCACCCACACTCCTCGGACTCGTGCCAACCTGCCTAAACCACGTGTTGCAAACCCCACCCATCGTCAAGAGGTAGAATGTGAAGGAAATTGGGGCGTGTGAAGCGATTCACATTTGTTTCACATGTACGATGGTCGAACGAAAAAGCAATGGACCTACTGCAGCTTTGTATGTGGCTCACGCGTACATCAATGCTGAAGGGGATGATCGGTGTCGCCCGCCCGGTCGCCGTGTAGGTGAAAGCGATTGCCGAGGAAGCGTTCGCCCCGGCAAGTACGAAGTAGCCCGTAATCTGCTTAAGGATCCCGGCCTTTGTCTTGGCATAGAAAACCTTTGCCGACTGAGACGATGACTGCATTGTTTGCACGAAGGGGGCAAATGAGGATACGAGTACCAACGTCGTGGGGCGCGATATGCGTAGCGTGATGAGTGCATGCAGAACGCGCGAAGGACCGACCTCAAAATGACAGCGTTATGCCCGACAAAACATAGCGCCCTCTGGACATGCTGCACCATACCGCAGTATTCAGCTTCCTTGAGGAAGAGCGCACAGCAAACGGGGGTCGCGTGAGCTGTGACCGCAGCTACAGAGCATGTTCTGACCAGAGAATGAACAAAATCCATGCGATGCAGCCGGCAGTGGTCACACAATGTTGTTCGTTCATCGGCCGGACTACCGGTACATGCTCTGCCTCAAATTGTAGTTGTTTACTCTCAATTCTCTTTCTCCTCCTCCTTCGCGCGCTCTCGCATCATCCACTCAAACAAAAACTTCATCTCTGCCTACCCGTTTGCAGTTGGGTTTCGAATCAGTCTGGGCACCTCTATTCTTCGAGCTTTGTGCTTCTGTCGTTCGAAAAGCGCTGTTATAGAAGAAGAGAATGTGATAAGAATGAGGACAAACCGTGATGCGCGATGACTACATCTAGCCCAAAGCCCTCTGCGGTAGCCGTTGGTTGGCCACGGATCACGCAAGAATACGAGCATCGCGCTGACAAATTCGTGGTGATGTTTGTTGTCGGTGCGCTCCACCCACTATTTCCACAACACCCCCGCGCAAGAATCTGGGCACGGCTCACCTTCGCCCGGGCGTCGTCGATGCAGCCAATAATTTGGTGTGCCACGACGCTCGTCAGCCCAACCTTTGGGTTCCAGAAGTTCCCACCGAGCAAACAAACGAAGCGGGCACGTACGGCGAACGACACGCGCTGCTTATTCATGCATCATCCCGCATACTTTCTGTGCAGAATAATTCGTTTCTCTCCAATGTAGCAGCTCTGCAAAGTAGAGCTGTGATACACCGGAGACTTTCTCGCCTCGAGGCCGAACTTCGGCCATCCTTCCGTATCACACGCCCTTCCCCTACCTCCCTACGCGCGCTCGCTCTCGTCGTGATCTAGCCGCCTAGTCCTACCCACAACGACGAAGACAACAGCTCGTTGACGGGGTGGTGAACGAAACACCACTTCGGCGGCTCTGATTGGTTGGTTACGGCTCTCACCGTTGTGACTGCACCGAGGACAATGATAGTATCAACGGCTTGAAACGGCCACCGCGCGCCACTGAAAGAGAACGAGCCAATCAAGGCGATACCGACCAGGAGCCCCATGCTGAGCGCTTGGAAGACGTTGAACTCGTCTGCCAGGACCTTTGCCTTCGCCAGTAAGCTGTGGTCGGGAAGCAACTGCAGAATCGCGGGGAGGGGGGGCGTACTCTTATGTTTTGCATGCCTGAGCGGTTAGACCATTGACCACGCGTCCTCGAGAGGACGGGGCATTGTTCCCACAGGTCCGATCACCGATGGCCAATCGTTCCTTTCGCGGGGAGGGGGGGGGCGGAGGTGGGGCTAAACGGCAGTTCGCCTTTTTGTGGCGGGCATTTTGTCGTTCTCGGCGGCGACTGACAACTTATTTTCGTTCCCGACAGACCAATGGCAAAGATATTCATCCAGGAGGCATGTTGTCGAAAGGGAGCGCCGCTCCTACGCCGAGCGGATTCAACTCGCACAACGTTCAAGACCGAGGCGGGCAAAGGGGAGCAGTGCGGTGCATTATGGCCACACTTTGCTACAATCAACTTGAGGTCTCGGTTCATCAAAGGTGATTCCGACAGGAGCCTGCTTGAAAAGGTCGAGCAACCGCGTGCAGGGCCCTCCTGTTTGAGAAGGCGTTATTGCTGATTGATGCACGACATATCCAAACAACGTGATCAACAAGGTTTCCGCAGCCGCCGCATGCGGTCGTGAAGGTGCACCAAATCGATGTCAGACGACCTCGAACATAATGCATCCAAGGCAAAGAAAGTCAGTCTGTTTTCCGTATGGCTGGCTCGCTCACATGCATCGGTAAGCTCTGCACCCAGAAGTCCACGACAATCGGGATCCCGAACATCAGAACCGGGAGGGACATCGCATTGTTTGTTTGCAGAACCTATAGCTCCGGGAGCGAACGACCACCGCCCATCGCTGTCGCCAGGGAGAAGTTGCAAGCCACTCCTTTGACAAAGAAGCTTCGGTGCCAACGGCGACAAGGAGCGCACAGTTTTGGGGTGGTGGACGACAAGGGGCAAAGGGCGAGTGCGATCCTGAAAGGTCTTTCTCTATCGTATGCATATGAACTTCATCTCTGCTGGCCGACGGGTATTTCTGTACAACAAGTGTGTATGCTCGTCGCATCTATTCTGGCGCCGGATTACAGGCCTCTCAGCGTAGATACAGGACGTATCAGCCAGGATCACACAAGAGGAAGGTCACACAGGAGCGTTCGTGTTTGTTTAGTTTTTATTGCCCCATCTTTCCCCCTGAAGTACATACAAGTAGAGGTGTTTTATCTCTTCTTATTGTGGAAAAGAGGGTTTCGTCCTCGACAGACGTTGGGGAGTTTCAACCTTTGTGAAGGTGTTCTCCACATTATTACCCCCCCCTTTTTCGAGGCTTCTTCTTGTTTGCTAGGCAAGAGAAGTCTTCTTGGGGTAACCGGAACCCGACCGGCTGGCGGCGAGTAGAACCACCTTTTTTTCCAACAATCTGCTGTGCGTGCGTGCGGGTGCGCCACTTCCGCCACGCATTGCCACAAGTTTCGAGTTCGATAGACAGTGCATCGTTTTCTTGGCCCACCCACCGTTTTTCTTTTTTCCGTACTCCGGGAGAAAACTAGGTGAGCAGCGGGTTTTGAACCCGTGTCTTTCACAACCAGAAGCAGACACCCAACATCTCGTCGTCAACCCCATTGTGGAAAAGAGGGTTTCGTCCTCGACAGACGTTGGGGAGTTTCAACCTTTGTGAAGGTGTTCTCCACATTATTACCCCCCCCTTTTTCGAGGCTTCTTCTTGTTTGCTAGGCAAGAGAAGTCTTCTTGGGGTAACCGGAACCCGACCGGCTGGCGGCGAGTAGAACCACCTTTTTTTCCAACAATCTGCTGTGCGTGCGTGCGGGTGCGCCACTTCCGCCACGCATTGCCACAAGTTTCGAGTTCGATAGACAGTGCATCGTTTTCTTGGCCCACCCACCGTTTTTCTTTTTTCCGTACTCCGGGAGAAAACTAGGTGAGCAGCGGGTTTTGAACCCGTGTCTTTCACAACCAGAAGCAGACACCCAACATCTCGTCGTCAACCCCATTGTGGAAAAGAGGGTTTCGTCCTCGACAGACGTTGGGGAGTTTCAACCTTTATGAAGGTGTTCTCCACATTATCCTGATATAGTCAAAAACGTAACAGGAGGGGGCCGTCCAACAGGGCCGTCTCGTTTTGGATGGCCCAAACACGACGAAAAGCACTACCCAAGGAAGCGGTTCCTTGGGTCACAAAAGGGACAGCCGAAACTTAAACCATTAGTCTAGACCGTAGATTGCGTACGGCAGAGTCTACATATACATAGCCTTGACTACACCTCTATAACAGATTCCGCGCAACACACGTCGGCCGTTCTCGTAGACCTACTCGACCTCTATCACCTTGGTTGGGGCGGAGGGGCCGATTCTTCACCCTATTGAGTGTTTTACTTACAGAGCATACATAGCGTCCCGGAAAGGAATGCAATCATAAGACTACGTCGCAGACCAAGCGTGCGTGCGTTCCTGAAGTTTTCATTTGCAATATGAACGTGCACGTGCACCTGCCGCAGAGCAGCACCTGAAAGCGCATGAGGGCCGGTCTGGACCTCCGATGAAGTCTCGAAAGCTGTAGTCTAATGGGTAAGCCTTTCTAACAGGCGAAACTTGTTCGCATGCCATAGGAGATAGATCGCGGTGAGGACAGAAATGCTTGTTGGGCGTACGCCGTGGCAAGAACAGACCTCGGAACACAAGACGAACGGCCCATCAAGTCTCTCGACACATATCCCGAGTCATAGAAGCATGTGTTAGCTCCGAGACGGTTGTCGGTTGTGCACGCCCCTTTTCCACCCCACAGCGGATGTTCCAAGCCCGCTGTCGCAAGCTGTCATTAACAAGTACCAGTCTGTCCGGGGATATGGTACCGATTTGGACATCCGTTTGTTTGACTGGTTTGTTTCTCCTAGCATAACTTTTGCTGCAGACCGAAATTTCCGAAACGTTTTTTTTTGCTGCGCAGAACTCTTTTCAGCGCAGACGCCAGAAATGCCAGAAAACGCACTTTTCAAAAAATCAGACCACACACCCCTGTTGAGGTGCCACCAAGTCGAGCCAAACTGAGCTCTTTGGCGCGAATCGCCGGTTGGATGACTTATCAGCGGACCCACGAACATGTCTGCTGCGGAAAGCGCTGCCAGCAGACCAAAACGCAAGAATTTGACAACTTCGGAGAAAAAAGGCATGGTTGCCGAGCTGCTCAAGGGCAGCAACAATGGGGTTTGAGCCATGGTGGCGTGAAGATGGTGGCATCTCTGATATCCCGGGGATGATATTCCAGCATCCCCGGTTAGCCCATGACATTTTTTTTTTGGGGGGGGGGCTTCGTACGTCATGCAATGACCGTATGACCGTGGACGGCGATAGAGCGATTCCGATCACCAAAATAGCCCTCTGCGCTTCACTAGTCCAAACCGGAACTATATTGCCGGATGTCCAAGTCGGTACTATATCCCCGGACAGACTGGTACGAAGTACTTCGTATCGGCGGTTCTGCGCCTGTCCTCAGCTGACTAGTCTATGTAGCTTGACTAAGGGCGCGGTGCTCTCGGAACCTTTGCTATTGTCTCACACAGTCACGAAATATCCACATCTCAATTCCACTGTAATACTAGTCTGCTTGTACATGCAGGGTTGTTTCGAAGTAAGAAAAGACTGGGAGATCAACAGGCATGTAATATAGGGCACTTCCGTAGTCTAGACGGCGAATTTACTACATGTAGGAAAGATGTTCCCGTTCGAGCACATATTGATTGCCGGTTACAGTTTTTTCGGCATGATGCGGCGCAATTACCCGCTCGTTTTGGCGCGGCCGTCCCGTACATCGAAGACTTTACCCACGCCGCCAAGACATGTTGGTAACAAGTGGAGGAGATCCCAAGCTAGCAGCTATGCGCTTCGTTTAACTCTTGCACGACCGCTACATGTACAACGTACTTGCTGAATGACAGCTTGCGTCCGCGGGTGCAGACATCCGCTGTGGGGTGGAAACGGGGCGTGCACAACCGTCTCCGGGACTAGCACGTGCCTGTGTGACTCGGGATATGCATCAAGAGACTCGATGGGCCGTTCGTCGTGTGTCCCGAGGTCTGTTCTTGTCATGGCGTACGCCACAATCGCTGTTACTTCTCTCATTACTTCGATATTTCTCCTGTGGCATGCGAGCAAGTTTCGCCAGCTTTCGAGACTTCATCAGAGCACCAGATCGGCCCTCATGCGCTTTCGGGTGCTGCTCTGTGGCAGGTACTCGCACATTTGTATCGGAATTAAATCTTGACATACCATATAGTCTACGGGGGTGATAAACACCTGTCGAGCCACTATCTCGGTTCGTTGCCGGTGTACGAAGTCGCTGCCCAGCCGCAGATATGAATCCATCAGTAGTTTCCATCAATAGTTTTGGCAAGGCTGGGGTTCTTCGGCCCATAGGTTAAGCTACCAATGGCAGCTAGCTAACGTAATTGGTTCCATTGTTAGGCTCGAATTCTTATAGTCTGATAAAATGATACTACTTTCGAAATAATGTCGAGAATAAATTATTGGCTGGCAAGTTCTTGAGCGGGGGCGCAAACTGTAGAGAAAAACCTCTCAAGAGCACATCCATCCGCCCGTTGCCTCTTCTCGTCCATCGCTCCCGACTGTGCTGTCGCCGTTTGTACCGAAGCTTTTTTGCCGCAGGAATGGCATGCAACTTCTCCCTGGCAACGGCAATGGGTGGTAGCCTTTCGCTGCCGGAGTTGTACGTTTTACAAACAAACTATGCGGTGTTTCTCCCGGTTCTGATGTTCGGGATCCCGATCGTCGTGGACTTCTGGGTGCAGAGCCTGCCGATGCATGTGAGCGACCAAGCCGTTAGTCTACACAATACTTCTGGACATGAAACACAATGTATCTGCCAGTCGCTGCGTTGGTGTGCTTTGTTCTCCGCCTGCATACTTCGTTGCACCATTCACTGGCTTGCGTGGTGGGATAACTTCGGATAGCGCTCAGGCAAAGCGGAAGTTGGGTATCTCGTCATTTTGGTGAGCAAAAGAGTCAAGATAACCGCGCGCTTGTAGGTTGCGTGTGTCGAAGCTGATGGACCGATTGATCCCCCCTTTCCCAGTGGAGCTGCGTAAGATGTGTCAATGGTGTCGGTGCTAGGCTTGCATATGCGACCTTCATGTATCATCTCATCGCCTGCTCATCATGCGCTTCCTGCGTGTGCCGCGCCCGTGGGATACCCGCGCCTACGGTGGCGACTCGTGTACCATCGTGATCGCTCATGATTTGTACGGTACGCGAGGTGTTCCTGGGATGCACCGCCCACGGTGGTTGCTCATGATAGGCCGTAGGGTGCTCATGGGGCGACGGTGTCTGTTGGGTTGCCAGGCGTGGGAGCGCCCAAGGCTGTCGTGGAGGCTCATAGGTTGGAGCTTGGTGTCGAAGGATCACCCGATGACCCATAAGTCACGAAAGGACGCCTCGTGGGCTCGGATCCGTCGCGATGTTCACCGGAACGCCGCCCGATGTGATCATTAAGATTCTGGTAAACCGTTTGTGTGTCGTCCGCCAGGAGACATCGGTCCTCACTGGCAGCGCATAGGCCGCCGTTGACAAGCTCACGACCCTAGAGTGGCCCGCTCAAACACACACATGCCGCCAACGACGGCCCACGGCAGCAGATCGGCCGTCACTAGTAGTCATATGCAAGTTGCGGGGCTCCCTGGGGTTCGTCATTTGCGTGGTAAAACGCCTCATCAATATTAATGAGACCCGTAAGGCAGCCCATGAGCCGCCCGATGGCCCATGAGCCGTCCGATGCCCCATGGGCCGCTGGTGAGCGTATGAGCCGCCGCCCGTGGCCGAATATGGGCTTCGATGACCGTCCACGAGCCGTCTCATGGGTTGGGAACTCAAGACACCCCCCCAAGTCCTACGTTCGCCATAGGACGCCTTCTCCTTGATGGTAGTCCATCTAACGTCGCACGCACGCCCTATGGAAAGTACCCATGCTGGCAAGCCTCGCCGTAGCTCCCTTGGGGAGGGTGTATACAAGGCTGATTACCTAGTCGTGCTTCAGCATGGGTACCTATTCTCACAGGGAAGGAGTGGCAATCAAGCGGCTACTCAACCTGTCCAGGAAGGCTTTCTATCGAATCACCTTTGACTGCCCGTCACCTCATTTTTTCTCAACAAACAAAATCATGCTGTCCCCCTTCCCCCGCCCGGCCCTCGAGAATGGTGCCAGTCGCGTCACAGTTGGCGTGCATTGTAGGAGTGACGCTCCGTTTTTCAAAGATTTATTGTGGGCGAAACATCTTACCACGTGGTCTGTTTGTCGCGAAAGAAAGGAGAAGTCAATTACCGAGAACGACAAAATGCCAGCTACAAAAAGCATCACCACCGCTAAGCCCCACTGCATCTTCCCCCCCCCGCGCGCGGTCTGCAGCTGCTTCCCGACCACAGCTTTCTGGCGAAGGCAAAGGTCCTGGCAGACGAGTTCAAAGTCTTCCAAGCGCTCAGCATGGGGCTCCTGGTCGGTATCTCCGTGATTGGCTCGTTCTCTTTCAGTGGCGCGCAGTGGCCGTTTCAAGCCGTTGATACTATCATTGTCCTCGGTGCAGTCACAACGGTGAGAGCCGTAACCAACCAATCAGAGCCGCCGAAGTGGTGTTTCGTTCACCACCCCGTCAACGAGCTGTTGTCTTCGTCGTTGTGGGTAGGACTAGGCGGCTAGATCACGACGAGAGCGAGCGCGCGTAGGGAGGTAGGGGAAGGGCGTGTGATACGGAAGGATGGCCGAAGTTCGGCCTCGAGGCGAGAAAGTCTCCGGTGTATCACAGCTCTACTTTGCAGAGCTGCTACATTGGAGAGAAACGAATTATTCTGCACAGAAAGTATGCGGGATGATGCATGAATAAGCAGCGCGTGTCGTTCGCCGTACGTGCCCGCTTCGTTTGTTTGCTCGGTGGGAACTTCTGGAACCCAAAGGTTGGGCTGACGAGCGTCGTGGCACACCAAATTATTGGCTGCATCGACGACGCCCGGGCGAAGGTGAGCCGTGCCCAGATTCTTGCGCGGGGGTGTTGTGGAAATAGTGGGTGGAGCGCACCGACAACAAACATCACCACGAATTTGTCAGCGCGATGCTCGTATTCTTGCGTGATCCGTGGCCAACCAACGGCTACCGCAGAGGGCTTTGGGCTAGATGTAGTCATCGCGCATCACGGTTTGTCCTCATTCTTATCACATTCTCTTCTTCTATAACAGCGCTTTTCGAACGACAGAAGCACAAAGCTCGAAGAATAGAGGTGCCCAGACTGATTCGAAACCCAACTGCAAACGGGTAGGCAGAGATGAAGTTTTTGTTTGAGTGGATGATGCGAGAGCGCGCGAAGGAGGAGGAGAAAGAGAATTGAGAGTAAACAACTACAATTTGAGGCAGAGCATGTACCGGTAGTCCGGCCGATGAACGAACAACATTGTGTGACCACTGCCGGCTGCATCGCATGGATTTTGTTCATTCTCTGGTCAGAACATGCTCTGTAGCTGCGGTCACAGCTCACGCGACCCCCGTTTGCTGTGCGCTCTTCCTCAAGGAAGCTGAATACTGCGGTATGGTGCAGCATGTCCAGAGGGCGCTGTGTTTTATCGGGCATAACGCTGTCATTTTGAGGTCGGTCCTTTGCGCGTTCTGCATGCACTCATCACGCTACGCATATCGCGCCCCACGACGTTGGTACTCGTATCCTCATTTGCCCCCTTCGTGCAAACAATGCAGTCATCGTCTCAGTCGGCAAAGGTTTTCTATGCCAAGACAAAGGCCGGGATCCTTAAGCAGATTACGGGCTACTTCGTACTTGCCGGGGCGAACGCTTCCTCGGCAATCGCTTTCACCTACACGGCGACCGGGCGGGCGACACCGATCATCCCCTTCAGCACTTATGTACGCGTGAGCCACATACAAAGTTGCAGTGGGTTCATTGTTTTTTCGTTCAACCATCGCACATGTGCAACAAATGTGGACCGCGTCACACGCCCCCGGTTTTCCTGATACGGGGCCAGCTTGTTTCCGTAGGGGCGAGAGGTTCAGTCTTGGAATGCCGCCGAGGCGAAAAGCGCGTCTACATGTATAGGCACATCGCCCTAGTGAAACACTTCGAGCAGACGAGCGAATGTCCTCTTCTACGTTAAATCCATTGTGCATTGTAATCCCAAACCTCTCCTGGCACCATCACCACCGTCGTCGTACACGACTCAACAAGGTGCTAACCGGAGTGCTAGCGTTCGGACCCTTTGCCGTCTTCACAAGGTTCGGCCCCTCAGCGACCCGGCGGCCACAGCTGCCACCCTCGCCACAGTCGCCACAAGAGGAGGCGCGGCGGGAGGAGAAGCTGACGAGAACCTGTGACCGCCCGCTTTTCCAAAGGGCGTCCTCCAGAGTGTCGTCGCTGTTCAGTCGGGTGTTGGACCACGTGGAGAGCGGCAATGCGGTTGTGGCGGTGATATGCGAGGATACAGAGATTCAAGGATCGGAAAACGAATACGACCCGGGGGGGGGGACCTCCCGAACCAAAGGAATAGCGGAAGGTCTGTGAGAAGATCGCATTCCACAGAACGCTCGAGATGTGACCCTTTGTTTCTGTGCGCAGAACCAAGAATGTTCAGACGGTAGGACAAAGTCTACGATTGTGTAACCTCGAGCCGCAGCTCCTCAGTGGAAGCAAGCCCACAGCATGTGTGTAGATCATGAGGCAAATGACAGCTTGGCATGCCCATAGATTGTCTCAACCCATCCCTTGACTCCCTTCCACGACTTCTCAAACGTTTGTGTGGGTGTAAAAAAGATGAAAACGGCGGGAACCTCTAGCGACGGTCTCTGTTACGAGCGTCACCTTCCGTAGGGAACCGCACGAGAGCGAGGCGGAGAGGAGGGGGGGAAAGAAACTCGACAGGACTGAGTTGTTTGTATTCCTTCGTCCGGCGTTTTTTCTGCTTCCCCCTCTCGTCGGCAAATATGTGAAGTGTTTACTTGGTAACGGTTTCTTAATCGGCAGTGTCACACGGCGGTAATTGTTTCGACGGCAGGCGGTACTGAGCTTTTTGGCGCTATTGGCTTTGTTAGAGGTGGTCAAACCTAAATGTGACCCCTTGTGTTTCGGCGGTAATGCCACAGGGCGGATATTGTGTTGCAAGTAGGTGGTAGGATAGTGCGTTTTTCCCCTGAAACGCTGTACGGCGGTATTTGTTGGCGGGAAGTGGTATTATATTGCGTTTTCTGGCGGTATCGACTTTGCCGGAGGTGGTCAAACCTAAATATGACGGTACGTATATTTGGGATTATTATGATTTCTTGCTGAGGTGGTAAAACCAAAGCCGGCGGTAAGCCTGTGGCCACAGGTACCGCCCACCAGGGCGGTAATTTCACGGCGGTGATGAACGCCATGTCGACATAAGCAAGCGACAAACAAGGCCAGGTGCTAGGTCATGGCGCCCGAACAAACGGCAAACGTCTTCTCCGACGTTTAACTCTGTACACGACTTGTCGGTGAATTTGCACCCTGTTGCGTCAACACCCGAGCAAAAAACAAACAAGAACGAAAAAAAACGAGCATCCCGCATGGACTCGAACCCCGGACTGCTCGTTCAGTCGATGAGACGAGGCGTGGGCCCGTTGAACCCATCGGCCTATTTCCACTTTCTCCGCCAGCGGTAATTTGGGGGCGGTGTTGTCATTCGACGGTAACTGCTTTTCTTTGGGTAGTCGGCACTGCTTTTCTTGGCGGCAATGACATTGGCGAAGCGGCAGTTTTCGGCGACAACTTACGTCGAACGGCAATGATTTCTTGGCGGTAGGCGGCGATTGCACTTTTCGGCGGCAACGAATTTGGCGGAGGCGATAAAGACAAATCAAGGGGGGTAGACCGGCCGGTACCATTTTGTGTTTGTTCCGAACCCCCGAGTCGCGAGAAATCACCCCACCCATCGGCCCTCCTGCACTACGTAATTAACACACACTCAGCAAGTTTGAGCTTGATTGGTGCTTCCTGCGATAACGTTTTTGGCTGTGTCCGTTGTTGTTGTTGTTGTCTTCACAATGACAACAACAACAACAACGGACACAGCCATTAAAAACCATCCCGATCTCTCTATCCAGTACCTCCTTCTGTCTCAATCTCTCCGTACTAATCCATCACTTGACTCGGCCAATTTCCGTGGTCACAGGCTAACGTACCTAGAAAAGGTATACCAAAATAAAATGGACCCCAAGGGTCAGCAGAGCGATAAAATACAAGAAAACAAAATATAATCAGAAACAAATAAAATAA
>CACKRE030000727.1:0-18336 GCA_902602495.3 Ectocarpus sp. CCAP 1310/34
AGAGAGTTAAAGCGTGTCTTCTCCTCCCAAGTACGGACATACCAACATGCACCTCACATCACGGCCCGGAAAGATAAATTTCCACAGATAGATGCCGCAGAAATATAGCCTCCTTCATCCCATCAGACATCGCCACGTACTCCGCTTCCGTCGAAGTCAGGGTGACGCTCTTCTACGTCCTACACAGATACATCACACACGCACCAGCGAACATCACTAGTGCCCCAGAAACAGACCGCCGGTCGGTTGCCTTGTTGGCGAAGTCCGAATCGACAAAAAGTTCCATGTGGTCTCCTCCCACCGTGCCCCTCTGNTACATCAAAACATGCAAAGCCGCCTCCCAGTGCAGTCGCTTCGGCGCGTGCGAATACCCGCAACGGCACGCACCGCGTTGAGAATATCCGGGCGAGTCTGATTCGCCAGCCACATCGAGTGTCCCACTAGCGACCGGGAAGGCTCGTCGACATCGGGCTCGTCGGCGTCGTACTGCTCAAGCTTCAATCCAACGACCATAGGTTGGTGTCTCTTTGTCCGTCGTCACACCGAACTTGGCAACGATCTTCTCCGCTACAGCCTGTTGCCAAATAGTCACCGTCCCCAACACCGTGTCACGAGAAAATCGGCAACAACCCGCATACCATCGCAGTTCCCCCAAGGTTGGAATTTGGCACATACCGGTTGAGGTCAACACCACACTGATCGCACCTGCTCTTGAGCCCGATAGAGAAGATGTCGTCTACGTGGATCACAACCACCATGGTGACTACACCGCTCTCGATCAGACGCATCACACACGCATCGGCGGCACAAGGCTCGAAACCAAGACTCTTCATGCCACGCATCAAGAGATGATGCTATGTGCGGGACGCCTGCTTCAGACCGTATAGACTCCGTCTCAACCGTATGACCTTACCGGAAATCGCACCGCACCCAGGGGGAAGACGAATGAACACAACCTCATCCAGTTTTGATTGGACAAAGGCTTGCTCGGCATCGAAATGGCACAAGTCCCAATCTAACACACAGGCAATGGCGACTAGCAATCGAACGCTCGTGATGGAAGGACACCGGGAGAAAGTCTTAAAGAAGTCAACACCCTCACGCGGCGCGAACCCACGGGCTACCAACCTAGCCTTAGCACGCACAGCATACCCAAACTCGTCTCCCTTCCATGAATACACCCACTTGGCGGAGATGACGTTCGTCCCTCGCTGCTATTCCGCCCCGACCTCCTCGAAGGTGCCCACTGCATTCAGCCCGAAAAACTCCTTGCGTTCGGCATTGGTCCAGATGTGGTGGTGGGGCCCGCGTGCGCCTCCCCGTATGTCTCAGGCGTCTCCAGGTCGCACACCAGCCCCGTCGGCAGGGCTGGCTCAGCGACGCCCGGTGCAGGAAGCTCGGCGATAGACCGCTTGATCTCGTCCTCCGTGGCTAGAAGAGCAAATATCCCCGGCCCCGGCCCATCTCGCTTCGCCCGCGACCTCGTCACTGCGGGGGTCGCTACAAACTCCCGCTGCCCCTGCCGACGACGTCCGCCTGTACCGCCCTCATGCACCATCTCCGTCCACAGTCCGTCCGATGCCATCGCCGCCGAGTGCGCGGGGGCAGGTGTGGCAACAGGTGCCGCAGATGTGCTCACCCGCGAAGGCCCCCCCGCCATCCGCGCAAGTTCCGCCAACACCGCGCTGCGCGCTGCTCCGCTCTCCACCCTGCGCTCCGGCTATGTCATATGCTCATGCTGCCGCTGCTCCGTCGCCGCCGGAGCTGCCTCCGATGCTGCCGCTCCGGTCGCCACTGCGGGGACCCCGGCCATCCCCCCCGCAGCCGCCGCGGGGGGAAAACTGCCACCGGAGATCGCCGCCGTCGCCGCTGGAGCTGCCGCCGATGCTGCCGCTCCGGCCGCCACCGCGGGGCCTCCGGCCATCCCCAAACACAATATATTGTGTTTGGGTGCTATTGTGTTTGGGTGCGGTAGCTCGTCAGAGGCCGAAAGAGAAAGAAAGTTGACTCAAGACCTTGTTGCTTAGAGAGTAAGAGACATGCGGTAGGCCACACCATCGCCATGCAGCATGTCTGTCAATACATTCCATCCGCGTACCCCCCGGAGGCCCCGTAGACAGTATACTCTGCCGNATTCTCTGCCGAGCACCCCAAACAAAATACACGAAAAGTGTAGTACTCTACATACGCTGAAAAAGTGTAGTAGTCTACACGTTTCACAACGAGAAATGGGGGGACTGTCGCCAAAATAAATAGGACGAAAACAACCCACAACACACACCGTGTAAATCCAGAAATATGCGGGAATTCCCGCCTTTCGAGTTGTTTGAAAGCGGTGGCGAGTTGTTTGTTCGTTTTTTTCGACGCGGGAATCCCCGTCGTCCTGGCGTGTGCTTTCGTATGAAGAGTGAATAGACTATTTGGTGCTCCAACACAAATACAATAATTCCCGCGGCAGAACTTTGTGACAGAGAGGAACCAGACAGCCAGCGTCCTTTTACATGAATGAAGCAGGAGAGCGACAACAACAACAACCCGCCTCTCTCTCTGTTTGCCACACCAAGTCTCAGGGAACGCAACATGAATGAGCGTAAAGCTATCACCAGCCGCACGACAGGCACAATGTTGCACTATGTGGCTGTCTGTGCGGGTGCTTGGGTGCACACCTAGCAGCGCGCTGGGGCGCAAGATGCATGCGTAGTTTCCCCCGTGCGCAGTCAGTCAGTCGTGTTACTGCATCGCCTTTCTTGCAAGAAGACCTGAAACACCCCACACAAAGACCTGAAGTAAATGCACTCACTTGCCGTAACACCTTTCAAGCTCGAACCCGTTCGTTGGAGTTTGCATTACTTCCACTCCATTCCATTACTCGGTGGAGCGTGGGCATGTGTGTGCTGCTTCGATCAACTGGGCACGGCGTGGACATACATTCACTCTGGGCCTTTGATTACGAAAACGGAGTCAGTTGCTGTGGCGTGTAGACTTCTGCTGCTGCTGCTGCTATTCACAAGCAAGCGCGAAGTCAATAAATAACGAGGAAGAGCCAGAGCACAGAGCCGCTACAGCTTATTCTCCTCTTGCTTCTTGTCGTTTTATCAGCACACCACTGCCCCCACGCTGCAGGGATAGTTAGCAGTGAGTGGTAGGATGCCATGCAGCAGTTTTCAGCGCGAAAGGTGGTCTGTCGAGTAAGAAATCCAAAGCTAAATTAGCCGTGCCCTCTGAATCACTCTCAACCCCGTGCCACAACGGCTGCAAGTACATACATATATATGAGATGCGTGTTTCAGCTGTGTTTTTTTTTTCGTACCCGAGACAATGGCGAGTGCGCTTGTGCGCGACATCAGGTAATCGTGTTGCTAGGGTAGTCTAAGCCTTTCTAACACGACGAACCACCTACTACCCAGCACGTTCCTTCTACACCATCCTGGCACAACATAGAGATGCACAAGATGGCTACCAAACTGTCTTGTCGAGCCTGTTACCCGCTCGGGAAATCGTGGAAACACAGAGAGCCTTCGCTGACGCTATGGATTCATTTCTAATCTATCTTAGACTCTTGCCTTAGATGGATGAGTCATCTGTGGCACTTCCAATACCCTATAGAACACGCCTATGATTGGATCGTTGGGTCATGATTAGAAGGAAAAAAAAATGTCTTCTGGTTACGTGAGGCAGCCAGACAGGATATAACCCCCTGCTGTTGGGTCGCGCATCTGAGCCCAGCTGCGTCCCCCCCCCAATTCCACCGCCTCGGCCCTGTCTTCTGTCGACCTTCCTCTGGGCTTGCACCTTGCAGTGCGCCATACAACAAAGAGAGAGGGAATTGGAAACAGAAACTGGACGCAAGCAGAGCTATGTCGCATTGGTGGCGCAAAATCCAGCAAGCCCTCCCAAAGCCGGGCTCCCTGAAGAGAAAGGCACGTGGAAACTCGTTGTTCCTTGAGAAGAAGTACGGCGAAGTTGCTGCCCGCAAGGACGCCAAGGATGTCCGCAACGCAGTCAGGAACACTGTCAAGAAGAGCGCCAGCTATGGGAAGTCGGCAAGGGACCGAGCAAAGGATGCAAGTTCAAGAGTTGGCAAGCAGTTTGTGGAAACTGCGAGATCGATCCCATCGAAGGCCGCAGAGGTACGAGTCAGTCGCCGAATGCAACGATGCTTCCTGCACCTTCTTCCGCGGCAGGTTCAGCCCTCCCCGTCTGACCCTCAGACTTACAATCTTGCAAAGTCATGCCGTACGAGGGCCGTAAACACATCTTCGTTGGGGTTTAATGGTTTTCGGTTGGGCATTCACCCTCGTCGAGGGCGGCAACACTTGGCACTTGGCTGGCACTAACCGCGAAGGCGACGGTTGAGCCCCTCTTTCAGCAGGTGTTCATGATGCATGTGTGTGTTCCTCCACCTGGTCACCTGGTATCCAAGTGGGAGCCGTAGCGATCTTCGCATCAGCGCTCACAGCGTTTGTGCCGTTTACTGCGACCCATGGTCACACGAAAGGATTCCTCTCCCTGGGGACCCCTACCCACCCCTACCGCGGTGCTTTGCGATTATTTTTCCGAGAAGAGTGGGGCACCTTCTTCCCTCTGTGTACACACGAACATGTAGCGCTTGCCACCCAGGTCAGGAACGGAAGCGAGGGAAAAACACATTTTGCAAGAAAAGCACACTTGCCACCCCTCGATCGAAGACGGACAGCATCCGCGGTTAACTCGGGAGAAACTCCCCGCACAGGGCACAGGGGGTGATGATGACAAGCAGCATCCGGCATATGACACGCCATCTCAAACGTTCTACTTCTACTTACTCGTTGGCATGCTCACATCTGCTGCTCAAGAAGTGGGCTATGCGGATTGTCGTCTGAAGCTCCAGTCTCATTGGGTCGTTAAGGGATCCTCCGCGTTAGGGACCCCCCGCGCTCCCCTAATAAGGGACCCCCGCGCTCCCCTAATATTTCCAGAGGGGGGGCGGCGCCTTAGGGAACCTTTCACCACAGAATGCCAGCAGAAGCTCAGCATCACGGAACAACATCACGCTGAACAGTTACGGGACCTCAACCAAAAGAGTCTTTGGAGTGTTGTGTGTGTGTGTGTTTTCATCCTAATTATTTTGGCCACCGTCCCTCCATGTTTCGTGGTGAGACGCGCACTACGCTCTTCTAGTCTATACTTCCTCTGTATCATAAGTTAGGGTACCTAAATTTGTACGGGCCCTTGTCCGTGTCCGATCTGTTTTTCGATTTTTTTGTTGAAATCTTCGTAGTTTTTTTAGCAAGAAACGTTTATTTTTATTTTTATGCATGCGCCACCCCGCGTGCATGAGCGCCCGCGAAAAAACCAGTCGGCCTGAAAAAGGCCGTATTTTGCATGTATTCTGCCCCCTCCGACCAGGCGACCAGGCGGGGGGGGCGGGGCAATGACAAAAACAAGGCAAAAATACCAAGAATTATCCCTGACCCTAAACCTAGCCTCCCCTCTACTCAACGATCCATGACGCGTCCCCCATACTAAAAGCATCATAATAGTGGCCCCCACACTGAAAACAAGACACTTGGGGGGACCACACTAAAACCAAGACACTTGCGGGGCAAAGCAAGCAACAGTAGGTCCCTCATCCAACCCCCCCCTCTACTCAACGATCCATGTCGCGCCTCCTATAATAAAAGCAGTATAGTAGTGAGCCACACTAAAACCAAGACACTTGGGGGTCACACACTAAAATCAAGACACTTGGACGGGTACTTCTTTCCGACACCGTAGCGTTCGCAGATCGGGTCAAGCACGCCCTTGGGAATCGTTGACAACCCCGGCTGAATGCCCATCGCAATTCTACCGCCATGGCATAGCGCCTACCAACCGATAACTCGGTGCCCCTTTTGCGAGGTGGTGTGCTGGGGGGCGATTCCATCGCTAGAGTGAGTAGTGGGCCGGTAGGGTACTAATATCAGATGGTTTTGAGATTTTTTTCGAGAATTCTCAAAAACAATCCCATAATATTTTCTCAAAAATATTCCCAAAACAGGCCAAAATAGGGTATATTTTGACCGATATTAGGTACAGAGATAGATGTTCGTTTTGTTATTTTATTTTTTCTATCGCTTCTTCTTTGTTATATCTTTCTTACAAACCCGACTATGCCACCATCACTAACACGGTTGCACCCAGACAATCTATTGCATTTAGGTACCCTAACTTATGATACAGAGGAAGTATACGCTTTTCAGTGTATGAGTCTACACCTTTCATTGTATTTTTTTGTACAACTACACCCATCCAGGGTCACACAGAAGGGGGTAAACACCAGGACTATTCTTCTTGTTATTATTTTTTCGAACCCACCTTCCTCGTGGGGTGCGTGCTGAATTTTCTGATATCTCGCGAGAGGGTTCAGCCGTCCCTTTCCCTCGTCGACGGTGCTTACGTCGAAGTTTGGTAGTCACGAGAGCTTTTCCAGCTGTGTTTCGCTTTCACCCGCAAATTTTGTAAATTTATTCACCCCATGAGGATTCGGACTCACTACCTTGGCGACTAAATAGCGGTTTCGAGTTTACCACTAGGCGACCGGGGCGACCGGTCTCGTGCAACAAGATGTTGGCTTGGGGAACCTCAACCCAAGACCTTAAATTGACTCTACCCAACCGTAATTCAGAGGTTGCCCTATTGCAGAGATTGTATCAGTTCAAACGCATCTGAGTTTGGGTTGAAATTCCATGACGCAGAGCTTGTGTTGGACAGTTTCGCACAACGTATTTTGGTTGGAATTTCCCAATGCAGAACATGTCCGAGTAAGTTTGAGGTCAAGGATCCGTAGTGCAAAGGTTGTGTTGCATGAATCGATGTGAATATATGACAGCCATCACTGACGTAACCTAATGCAAAGACTACCCTGGGAGTGTTTCCGGGTGAGATTGCCCGACAACTTCATGGGGGGAGAACCTAGATCTCTTGATTTATGCAGAGATCCAAAGAATGCGCTCTACGTTAGTCTCCGATCCTGACCTCGAGGGACGGCGTGAATGTCGCGGTACTGGAAGTATGCCTCGGTATGGAATCCCGAACCATGGAGACTCCCCGAGATTCAGCGGCTTCCGCCCTCTATAACGGACACGACTTCGAGCAGCGATTGAAGAGACAAGGAGAGTCCGTTTCTCCGCACAGAATATGCATCAGTTCACGAACATTCTTGAGGCCAGGCAAAAACATGTATTCTGTGCGACAGCAATCCTGCATCTCTAGATTAGAGGTATCGAGGGCTTGCTAGCGTAGCAATGCCCATCTCCCTCGGAGAGCGGTGTTTTTGTTGTTTTCGAGGTCGCGTCTATCTTACAAGTTGATTTGTCGCGGCCTCTTAGCCATTCCCTCGAACCCGACGGCGCACATCTGAGAACGTCTATGTACCTCCTCCCTGTGTTTCAATATCGATGGATTCGTCCGCCGTTCAGTCGTCCACCGCCATCACCCTTGCCACTACCACATACTGTAGACTTTTCTTTTGTCGCGTAGCTTACCTGCAGGGGCAAGGCTGCAGCATTTGTTTCCATCCATTGTGATGTCTGAAAGTTTTCGATTCTGCTATCTTTCAAATATCGCCGGCGCCAGCTCCCTCTGTACCCTTGCTATGTTTTCGCGATAAGCACACCACCACTACATGAAGAGTTCGCCGCCGTCTCCGAACAAGAACTTGTGCGCGTTATTTCGCGAGAGGCTCGCGGTCTACAAGGGGACTAGCAATGCAAACCTTCTTAGATACGACCAAAATCGAAGCGCGTGTTAGCACCCAATCGGTGTGTACAGTTGAGGGTTGTCTGCGCAGTCTAGGTATAGCACCTCACCCAGCGCACATTGGTAACTTTGAAACAGGCAGCGAAGGATGCGGCTACAGGCGCTGTGGTGGCCGGTGGTACGGCTTCAAAGAAGATCGCGTCGGCGGGGGCGCAATCTGCCCGTGACATCGGTAAATTGGCTACCAACAAGCTGTGGGACGCTGCGCCCAAGGTCGCCAGCTACGCCACCTGGACCGCACGGCGAATAGTCTTGCTGCTCCTCGGAACAGCATTCCTGTATGGCGTGGGGTCGGGACTTCCTGGAGCGGTAGCACGGTACTTCACGGAGAAGGATAGACGGCGTTACGAAGAAGAGCGGCTGAAAAGCCGAAGGGCGGACGGAGAGTGGTCTCCATCATCGTCGGCAACAGCAATGGACGTGGACGGGACGGCTGTCGTAGAAGCAGCCGGGCAAACATCCTCGTTGTTTATCTTGGAAATCGAACGGTGGTTGAGGAAAAGATAGCACCTATTTCTCCGATGCGAAGGTGTCGCAATTTGTTTATATCGTGCATCTCCCGGTTCAGGCGCGAGAGTTTTTTCGCGCTGCCTCAGTCTGAGGTGCTGCCGGAATATCCAGTGAAAAGCCCAAGTGCCTCCCTTTCGGACATGCTGGGACTCTCGGCATGGCTACGATATGCATCGAGTCGGTATCCTATCGCGTGTCGCGTCGCAGCGAAACAGTGAATCGGTTTGGTGTGGTCGTCGCAGAACTCGACTGGACGTGCGCTTTGAGACTCTTTTCTTTTCCATCGACACTGAGAACCTCTGGAGTCCGAGCATGCTTAATTGTCGCCAACCGACGTCCAAGAATGAAACGTTTTTTGGGAAGCGACTGGATGAATCCGGCTTCTCGAGGGCACGCAAGCAAGGGCTAATACGGCATCTGGCACTATTTTCTTGATATGGCGCGGTGCGCCTCTGCTGCTCTTGGCGGCATTGGCGGGGCTCAGGGCTGCTGGCTTCAGAAAGAACGCGTGTCTTTTACAATATCTTGTATGTCGCCTCGAGACAACGGGCGTTGCGGTTCCATGTTCTATATGTCGATACACATTGTGTGGCCTTAAATCTGCCAAACGATAACACTGCTTCGCGTCTCGACTTGAACTCTTCATTCGGGACCAAGCAAAGACCGCGTACAATTACCGTGCCTTTCTCTGTCGGCAGGTTACTCTGCCCAATAAAAAAAGAGGGGCTGGCACAAGTAGCAATGGTAACCATATACATCCAAAATCTTGTCCGAAATGTTGGACCGTCCACAAACACTAATGTATGCCTTGCCGACCACGCGTGTGGCTCGTCCACGAAAGGGCTGCTACTGATGCTACAATCGACATGGCTTCCGCCAATTAGATCCAAGGATAGCTCAAAGCATGCCCCCGAAGTTACCACAACAATCATAGTCAAAAGGCCCAGACTGCCTGGGCGACGCGATGCAAGGCTATGGCCCGACGACTACAGCGTAGTCCAGATATCGACCGATTTCAAACCGAAATATGCACATGTTCACACTTTCCAACAACAATTGAACTCGAACACAAAAACTTTAGGACCTCCTCGCAATTTCTCGACAGGACTTGAAGACCGCTGGCCCCGGATGGCTAGCAAACCATGAATTCCCACAATTTTCCCAGTATCAAGGGTAACGTTTGCGGGCATTTCGCGGATCCAGCATTCCATCGCTGCGTCACCGTCACCCACGCAACAGCCAGTTTCGGCTCCGACGGAGGTCTGCGAATTTGCGCGAATTCTCGCCAGCTTCTCGCCAGTGTTCCGTGCTCTTTGCTGGTTCGTAACATTAACGCAACGCGACCAACTTCAACGATAGATTCTTTCAACTCAGAAAGCATTTTTCATTCTTCGGATCTTGCCCAAGACCGCGGCGGTCGTCGCTCCATCTCCGAGCCCTGTCCGAGCTTGAATCGATGGTTCATGCGCTCGCATGAAGGGGTTAGTTGCGAGCTCCTTCGCAATTGTTGACGGCACGGTGTGCTCGCCGTTGCGGAGGCGTTCTGATGCAGCGGCAACCTCTCGCTTTAGAACTTCGTTCTCCGGGTCTAAACTCTGGGCGAACAAGTAGTTGCTCGAAGTGTACTGGCGGGGAATGCAAACGAGGGAAAAGGGCGGTGCGGATGGTTGACGAGACCGATGAGACACCGGGCGGAGTGTAGCATGCTACAGTACTTGAATGGTGTCGGTGCGGCTACCCTGGGTTATGTTGTGGCGCCCATGACGGCCGTCCTTTCCCCAAAGCTGAAGCGGCGTTCGAGCGGCAGAATAAACGCGTGTCGCCGAGAGACCGCCGCATCTCGTTAGTGAGTCACCCCAAACCTACAGAACTCTTTTAGCTCACCTGCTTTGACAAGTACTTAGCCGACATAATAGAACCGCGGAACGAGGTGCCAAAATAGAGACCAGAATGGACGGCTGATTTAAGGCGGGAGTCTCGCATAAACCTTCATAGAAAATACTTCTATACTGTTTGACTAGCACAATCGCTGACGCGTTGCCGTTAAGATATCAAACTTCCAAGGATCGAAAACATGACGCTCCGTTCATAAGTACACGACAACAGTGATACTTGTCAGCGGTGATAAACTGCTGTACCTCACCTCGTGCCCACAGTACACAAGCGTTTCGGGAGGAAGTTTTCCGAGCTTGCCGCAGAGCGAGTGCTGCATCTCCTCCGGCGTACCCTCGAAGAACCTTCCCGCGCCGCCCACGAATAGAGTGTCGCCCGTAAAGACGGCCTTCTGCTCGCCCTCCGTCGCGTAGTAGCAGATGTGACCCATGGTGTGCCTTTCAGGAAAAATCATGCCACGCACCGTAATCGTGACACAACAAACGAACAGGCACATGGGAGGTATGTTACATATGCTTGCACAAGTATCTGCTGATGTGATTCCGAGAATGTTTTTACTGTTACGTTGCGGGAAAACAGCAGAACGCTGACAGAGGATTACGTGTTGAGACTTCGGGTCTCGTCGGCATACCACCGTTGGGCTATGGTGCTCCTCTGTTGCTACTATATTTTCCACCTCTTCCCTTTCTCTCTTCTCTACTGTAGATCAACAAAGTTATTGTTCATCTTCTCGAACAAGCAACGGCCGACTACACATGCAACCTCATATGTCGCAAACCACGGGCAAGCTGCACCGCGGGCAGTTGTCAATATCACCGAGAGTTCTGCAAATGCGTAAATTGAAGGATTCCTTCTGCAAGTGGCACGTGAAAGATAGGATTCCATTTGCATTTACGTTCGAGCACAATTCTACCGTTGTCGGTTGGGATCATCGACCCGACCAAACCGAGATTCACATCCTCACCCTGACGTGTGTATGCACTTGACAGTGATTGCCCCCACACGGAGTGTGTCCCCATCCTTGACCGTGCGAGTCGCGCCCTGGACTCTATCGATTTCGCCCCCCACGATCTCCAGTCCGGTAATTCGGCGGGCGATGGCATTATTTCCCCCGGCATGGTCGTGGTGCTTGTGCGTGGTGAGTACCTTGCTGATCGTCAGTCCCTGGTCATTGGCCACTTTGAGCACCTGTAGAGGCAGGAAATTAAAATTGGCCACGGTCAGCAGGCATTTCTTTACTGTCGTACACACTAGACTGGGCCTGTGCACGGTGCCGGGAAGCTGTGGCGTATCTCCACACATGAACACACCGTTCAACCTCGTGGCGAGAGAGAGCATATATTGTTGCACGTGGTTCGACCGGCTCATTCAGCGTGTGTGCATTTTCATGCACAAAAAATTGATAACGAAAACTTCTGTACTATGGCGGCTACAACGGAAGATCATCGATACAAACAAGAGAACGTACGAATTGAAAATCAGAGAGTTGACATCGCTTCCCGCTGCCATGATAAAACATGGTATCCGTGACCAGGTAATTTACCGCAGCAGTGCACGGATGACAAGGGCTGCTGTATTCCGCCTATCCTACAGCCACCACTGCTGTGGAACTAATAAGGAAATAGCGCACCCTAGGGTCACACTTGACATGCAAACTACAATAAATGTGTGGACATTCATTGTAGAAGTAAGATCGGCTCGGTGTCTTGAATCTGTAGTAGCACGGACGGGATAATCTTCGTGCCGCCGGTCAAACCTGTAAGGAAACAACCCGCCCTGCTGCCACGGTATAACGGGCACGGTCCGATTTGGATCGATGCCGAACATGTCTACCGAGAAGATACGCACCACAACTGCAGGAGTACTGACCCCTATGCGAAAGCTGGGATGTTTGAACACCGGCGATGCGCTAGACTGTCTAAAACATTGATACAAAGCTTTCGTCGTTGTCAGCTTCATGAATCATGAACATACCTTGTCAGCCTCAGCCGGATCAACAGCTGCTGTTACGCCCGCTGCATCGGAAAGCAAGTAGGCGAAGTTGTCATCCAGTACTGGCACAACGATGACCTTCATCGTACTTTGGCGGGCGAGGTAGAGACAGAGCGAGAAAAGCGAGACAATGGTGGATGATCATCACGATCAGCCATGCCGCGATCGGGCCAGCACGAGGGGTTACGCAGAGTGCCAAGCATGGGGTTGCATGAACACATCGTCTCTGATTTATACTGTAGCGGCGCTCATTGCAGGGCGCGTTAATACGTACCCCATTGCACCTACCCACATTCTACTAGCTCACGGCTCTCTACTGTTGTGGTGTGGATGGGCATCGGCGGCGTATTTCTCTCCATCACGGGAGGGTTCGCATAGCCTCCATGTTTCATCGCCTCGATGTCTTCTATGGCAGTGAAACCGGGACGGCACAGGTACGATCAGAGCAACGTGTTCCAGGAAAAAACAAAAACAGGAGACGGCGGGACTGTCGACTTTATGGTTCAATATGAGATTGTGGGTGCACTGGTACCAGTGGGATGTAGGGTGCTCCAAGGCGACCGGACTGCCATGTCTGCGTGGACATCGACAGCCATGAATCTTCGAGGAACACGGCAGGGGTGATCCTACAGTAGTCTCACTGCTGCCTTCACCTGTCTGTCTACTGCCGTGCACTGGCTCTGCCGTTTTACGGTAATCCTACAGCTGTAGTAGTCTGTCTCACTGCTGCCTTCACCTTACTGTCTACTGCCGTGCACTGGCTCTGCCGTTTTACGGAGCAATGTGTCGGTACAGAAATGTATGTAGCTCACTGCTGCGTGCATCACCTTCTACTTGTTGTATGCTTGCTCTCCCAAATGTTAGGAGGTCGCCGAGTACGTTGCAGCCATGGCGGGGCGACGGGGGTTCGACACGGCTGCGGCGTCACTTGATTCCGTTCCCATTTCGCAAGCGTTAGAGTGCTCTCTGGCCGTGTTCGTCGTGAGCACCACCGGAGACGGGGATGTGCCGAACAACATGTCGACGTTTTGGCGATTTCTCCTGCGAAGGTGGGTGCGTCCAACTTTTTCGGAGGCCCACGAGACCACGAGTGGGCAAACATATCGTTTTTCGCACAAGTTCTGGACCATGGGCGAGTCGCTGCCCTGCGCACTGCCGCAATTCCCTTATTTTTTACCGCCGGCGGCTCTGCGTTTGCTGTACACTTGTACCGTGCTCGATCGTTGTGTTGGAATTCAGGGGCTTGCCGAAGGACTGCTTGGCGAGCATGCGTTTTGCCATTTTTGGTCTGGGAGACAGCGGCTACACCAAGTACAACGCCACCGCGAGGAAGCTGCACGCGCGCTTGTTACAGCTGGGCGCCGTTGAGCTGGTGAGTTTTTGTCTGTTGGCACCACCTTCGAAGAAGACCTGCAAAGGTCTTGCAAGTAGAAGACGATGCCGGCTTTGACGAAGTATGATACCCCAGAAAGCGAGCAGGCTGGTCGGGACTCACCGCTGTAATCTTCGGCCTTCCCATATCCTCTACTGCAGTTGAGCTCCCCCACGATCATGCTAAGGGGTATGTGCCGCCAACGCCAAACCTAGTTCGCCCTCGGAGAACGCCCTTGGTTTTGTGCTACTTGTCGATGTGGCGTTCGTGGTGCACTAGCCTAGCCGCGAAACCAGTTTTACACCACCGTCACCGGGAACCAGGTGGAACGAGGTCTGGGCGACGACCAAAGCCCTAGGGGAATGTGGGGAGACCTCGACCCGTGGCTGGCCTCCCTATGGGCAGGTCTCCTACAAATCAAACCTCTTCCTGAAGGAACGGTGGTAGATGACACCCCTCGCCTCGAGCCGCCCGTGTTCAGCATGATTCCTGTTGAGGCTCCTGACAGCTCCCCCGCAGGTACGGTGTTGTGTTGTGCGTACCGGGTTCAAACCTTTTTTTTTCTTGTTGTCTGGGAATGGGACGATGACTACGTTACAGCAAGGGATTCGTGGAATGACATCCCGGGCCGGGGTGGAGGAACGTGTTCTATCAGCAACGGTTTTGGACAATGTCTGGACGTATTCGCGTCCACACACTTGGTGACTGGTGTGACCACGACCAGGCAACAAGGGGGTGGGAGAACACAGGGGGGGGGAGGCAGACAGAACGGGGAACAGATACAGAGATGATGGAGGACAAAGAGGCATCGAGAGAGAGAGATGCTTTGAGACGGGGCGCTGTCATTGGTCTGAAGGCCGCGTTATCTGGAGTAGGGCATCATCCTTAGCGGCGTGCCAGCACTCCTATCGTCGTTACCCTCTTCCCTTGCCTGTCCAGGTTGCGGTGTTTTTAGAGGTTTAAACAGCGCCTGAAAGCGCAAGGCCTTGGAACTACCGGCGGCATACTTATCCCTCTCCTAGCTCGGCTTTTTCAAAAACCTCAGCTCTTGTCTCAGCCTCGCCAGTCTCACAGTCGAACGAGCTCCCGGAAACCTCCTGCCTGGTGTAAAGAGTGTTTTCGTTGTTTTGTCGCGAGGCATCCAGAAGTCTACCCAAAGCGGCTCATCTAGGGCCATCTGGAGAGGTCGTCGCCAGCGCCGGCGAGACGCTGTTTGGAGCTGTCGAGGTGTTTCGAGCTATCCTGTTGCTGTCCACGCCACAAATTCACTCCCTCGGAACCGACTAGGTATCGTTACTTTTGACTTCCCTCCGACTACCCGCGCCTCCTTATACACGGGAACCACATCCTACTTCCAGAGATCGAGGCAGGGAGGCGCGGATTCTGGGATTCCATGGCCCCACCGAGGCCAGCCAAGCTCAGCGACGGAGCACCCGCTCCGGCCCGGCTGCTTGTGAACCGTAGGTGAGCCTTCCGCCGCCTGCCTAGCGGGCAACCTGCGCTCGGACACCGGGTATGGAGTACAACCAAACGTGGTATGTACAGGAGGGGGCGGGCGGAAGAACATCAGATGAAGGGTGAATACCGTATCCACTTGTGACGTAAGGGGAGTGAAGTCATGCCACGGTGCGGGGGGTCGTTGGCGTTAAAGCTATGCAACCTAGGACATGTTGAGAGCCTTGATCGTATCATGAGCTTTGCCCGTATGCCCACGGCCGGGCGCGTAAGATCGTGCGAAGGGATTTGTTTCATTTTTCGTCCTTGAAGTCCTTCTACTGTCATTGGTGGACTGCCGTGAGGGTGTGGACCTGAGCTTTGCTCGACTGTCGCGGTACGGTTGCACGTGTGGTGGAGCGTGATTCCCCCGTTTTCCTCCCCAGCTTGCAGTACCTCTGTGGTTAATTGATCATCTGTCAACGTTAACGTATACCCAGGGGAAATGATACGTGGCTCCCTTGGAAAGGTTTCCCACGCCTTTCAATTTTTTTTTTTCCAGCGTGTCATCTCTCTCCATCAGCTTGTGGAACCCGCTAGGATCAAGTCAACCATTTGGCAGTCTGGTGTCCTATTTATAATGCAATTCTATCTGTATTCTCCGATTGTCCCCTGTTCACGACCTACATCCATATGCATGAACGAAGCTCACCAATGGTGCCCACGTCCGACCCACAAATCCGATCTTTCCTACACTTCTTGTTCTCGTGTAAACACCTTGCGCTCGTCTCGCGGCTGTTGCTGTGCGAGTCTTGTCGGCGAGACTCCACCGGTTCTTCTTTCAGGTGTTTGTTTTGTATACATTGGGGTACATGTACAATATCTACCCCCCAAGAATATCTTGCGAAGGCGTGTACAGTCAAGATTATCCGCCCCCCATCCTCACGCCGCTGCTGCCACGACACCGCAACAGACTGGCCGCTGAAGGACATTTCCAAGACGTCCGACATCTGGAGTTCGATGTTAGTGGTGTTCCAGGAGGGGCGAGTTACGAGGCCGGAGACGTTGCATGGATTCATCCATCCAACAACGCATCGGCGGTGGAAACGTTAGCTGTGGCGATGGGCCTAGATTTGGACCAAGTTGTGCGCATCGCTCCCGCCCTTCCTCCGCCGAAGCCGGGGACGGCGGCCGCGCCGGTGGCTGTTGCAGAAGTAACACAGCCGCCCGGGGCGGGTGTGTCCGCGACAGCTGCAGTCCGACCTCGGCGACAACAGCGGCGTGACCCGCAACAAGCAGGCTTCTTCTTGCCTCCAGTGTCCACGCTACGGCTCCTGCTAACGGAGGTACTTGACATCTCGGGAACTCCACGGCGCTCCTTCTTCGAGCGCTTATCTGTCTTCGCCACCGAAGACGAGGAGAAGGAAAAGCTGGAGGAGCTTGCGTCTCCGGCAGGGGCGGACTTGTTGTACGAGTACGCTACGAGAGAAAAACGCAGCTATGTTGAGGTCTTCGGAGATTTCCCGTCCTGCAAGGTGGACAGGATAACTATTAGGCACATGGTTCAGTTCCATACCTCTCGACCTTTGTACAGGCAACCTTGTGTATGGCAGTGCCACATCTAACGTGAAAAAAGTGTAGAAGTAACGCTAGCAGTAGCAACAGCAGCAGCAGCAGCAGCAGCAGCAGGGGAAATGCACAGTTAAAGGGTGACACCCGCACATACTGTACAGTACATGGCAGATCCATGATTTCAGCTTTCAAGGGTCAGATACGAAATAAGATCAAAGAAATGCTCGCCTACCCATGCCGCAGGTTCCTCCGGAGAGGCTGCTAGAGCTAGTTCCAAGGCTACGCCCCCGAGGATTTTCCATCGCGTCGTCGGCGCTGGAAACGCCTTCCCAGGTGCACCTTTGCATGGCGGTCGTGTCTTTCCGGTGAGCACTGCTGTTGGAAAGATTTTTTTGACTGTGCCGGCTTGGTTTGTTTTCCCCTGCATCACACACCTTGACATTCCCAACACTTCTTGGTGAATACATCGGCTGACGTTTTTTTTCCCGTTTTTCGGGGGTCTTTATCAGCTGAATGCTGTCGCTATCTGGCGCCAAGCGGACAGTCTCTACGCGAGGATTGGTCTCTCGAATAGTGGGAACGTTCCGAACAGTTCCAACCTGGTGCCGTTGGACCACGTCGGTTTATCCAGTACCACGTGATCAGGGTTGAACTCACTACTCGGTTATCGAGTGGGTACGAAAAGGGAATATATGGACACAGCATATTAGGGTGATGCACGGGGCCAGAACAGGGAATTTGGGCACACATCACATTGAGGTGACACACGGGGCCACCTGCGGCACCGCCGGGCGACCCTCTTGGGGTGCACATCCTTCAAAGTAGTGTTGTGCGGTATATGATTGCTAGGGTTAGATGCTCGGCAGTGGTGACAGAAATTCCATCCGAAGAAGCTAGTCTCACGGTCCCCTGGTGGGCTCCGCAAATCGTGTAGCCGACCCTTCTCCAGCCAAACTCCTCGGGTATTGTGTCAACAACCGCCCACTCCTTCCTTATCAGCACCCCGTACAAGCGGTTGCGAACGGGCGTTTGTTCAAGCTGGCTAGCCTCCCTCACGCCAGGAGCAGCGGAGGTGAGTCAGGTCTTCGCGTCACCTTCTCGGATCTGATGTATTTCTTCGTACACACAAATAGTACAGATATTTGCTGCAAGCAACCAGCATGAGTTTTGAGTCTAAACGACGACTAATAGCACCTTCCCAATGCATACCAACCCTCACCTCTTTTGGCGGATAGAGTCCAAGCTTAGGGTCGATCGCTGGTGATAACGGCAACACTGCGCAAGAACCGCCAACTCCCCGCATGTTCGTCCGCGTGTCTGCCCCTACAGAGTACAACATGAATGAGTGCAGGCACATATTTTTCTTCTACGTTCGCGTGCAGATCTACACCCGCTGAGGTGTTTAGTGTCAAAGCGATTTTTTTGTGAAGCGTAAGCGTCACTGAGTTCCTCTTCCAAGGAATCATTTCTCTTTCACTCTGGGTACTTCCCCGATACATTCTGGCTTTGAGTTCGGAGCAGGGTCAGGCAGACGGATGCCTGATGAAGGTGTGGTGCCCGAGAATAGTTGACCGGAGCAAAGATGGTTTGAGTCCCGCTTCCAAGGATTTGTTTCTCATCCTCGTCTAAATATTGTCCCCGGCACGCCCTGAAAATTAGGTTCTCCGAACTGTACGAATCGTTTCCACCACAATTAGTCCGAAGTGAATCATTTCAGATCCACTCCCAAACCCTGATACTCAAGTCTACCGCAGTTTCAGTGTCACCCCCCCCCCCCCCCCCCC
>CACKRE030000727.1:18349-39027 GCA_902602495.3 Ectocarpus sp. CCAP 1310/34
CCCCCCCCCCCTTTTCTCCTAGTCGGAGTCCAAGTATGTGTGCACGAGATGCATGCCTCTCACCTGCTGCTTCTGCACGAAAAATTGTCTGTCCTACTTCGTCGTCGACACGTTCGCGTGACGGTCCAGGTGCCCCTTTCCATTCGGCCCGGCACCTTCAAGCTCCCGCAGTCGCCCAGCCACCCGGTTATCATGGTTGGCCCCGGCACTGGCGTCGCGCCCATGCGCAGCGTCGTCTTGGAACGGCGGCGGCAGAGGCAGCAGGGGTCGGGGGGGGCGGGGGTGGGTAGGAATGGTAACGGAAGCCTGTCGCCGTCGCCTGAGCGGGTTGGAACAGGCGCGATTGGGGCTTCACCGGATACGCTGTTTTTCGGGTGCAGGTGGGTGGAGAAAGAGAAAGACAGAGAGAGAGTCGATGACTAACCCTACTGATTCTGCGATGATATTGACAGGCGATTTAGTGGATGGACGACTCCAGTACAACGACGCTGGCGGACGTACCGACGAGAATGAGCTTACACGAGCGTCCAGCATGATATGCGTGTGGTGCAGGCGGATGTGTTTTTCGCTTGGGTACCGGTACCTGGCATATGGTAGGTTGCATTCCCAGTTTTACTCCGACGCATTTGCCTTGGCTGAGGAGGGTCGAGGAACTGCCGTGCATCTAGCAAAGGCAGTATTCGGGGAGCTTACCGAATGTTGCGCAAGATACCGCTCCCCTGCATCCATTTTCAAGGCTCGATTCCTGCACGTCGAATCAGGTGCCAGACTCAAAGAACACAATGTCGGAAAGCTCTCGACGAGACAGTTCCAACGCCACCATTTGGCTCATCCTTGTTGGTGTTACTGCAGGTTAGTCGAGCCGTAAATATCGGTGCAACGGGTACCGCATCATACGCATCCGCGTATGCAACCGACGGTAGGCACTTTTCCCGCCTGACGAGCTCTCAGTCCGACGCTGCCAATGCCAAACACACGCTTCTGTTGGACTCCCGCCCGGCCCGCTATCGTGTCCAGTCCTCCGGTGTAAGGCTGCAGCACGAACACAGTAGCCGCGACGACCGAGTCTACAAACCATCTCACGTCGGCAAGCACGTCCCCTGTACTATACGCATGTACACGAATCACCCTTGACCCCTTTTCCCCGCTTCTCCCCAGATTTCGAGATAAAGACTTTTTCTACGAACAGGACTGGGGGGTTCTTGCTGCCTCCGGCAATCTTTCCCTTTTCACCGCGTTCTCCCGGTCTAACCCGGACGGTACTGGGAGCCGGGTGTATGTGCAGCGTCGGATACGCGAGCAGGTGTGTTGGGCGCCTCATGCGATAGCGTGCTGTTGCTGAGGTTGCGGATCAGGGTCGGCGTGCTACTGTTACTGCTTACTGTTGGCGGCGGCGTCGTTCTCGCTTTTTCTCTCGTATCCGTTGTTGTTGTTGCTGCTGCTGCCATGGCGCTTGTCGTCGTGGCTGCCGTCGTTCTCGTCGTCGTCGTCGTCGTGTCCGTTGTTAGTGTTCTTGCTGCTGCTCTCGTCGTTGTCGTTGCCGTTGTTAATCTGGTTGCGTGCGTCCACATGTTGCTGCCGCCGTTATTACCGTCGGCCGTTACCTTCGCGAGCGACGGCTTGGGGGGTGGCGCCGTGTCTTGTGTTGACACTTGAGTAGTACGGGCTCCGGTGCCCACCATTGTGACGATACCCGCGTCAAAGGCCTATGCCATTCCGGTTAATGTGACTGGAGCGGCACGACGGAGTGTCCACCGCCATATCAACAATGCGATACCCGATGTCACCTGTGGACCTAACCATCGCGCTCCCACACACAGCCCTTGTGCCGCCTCTTTGTCCTGTTTGCTCCGTTACTCCCATGCCCTGGTGCGTAGTGCCTGGTGCTGGTACGTTACCCTTTGATTTTTTCTTAAGGCGGGGGTGGGAAGCGTACTACTTTATTTTTGTTTTTGTTTTATTTTGATCGGTTTCCGAGGGCTCTTTTCTCGAACGGTCGGTGCGGTACCTATTTTTTCTTTTTGACCATTTTGTTTTCTTTTTCCGAGTGGTTTGTACCCTATCTTTGTTTTGTTTCCCCGCGGCGTCGTATGTGCCGGGTTTTGAGACCACGGGCTCCCCATTTTTCGTGGACTATAGAGCTAACGTGAGAAACAACGACAGCAACAAACACACTCGTTTACACACGCACACACACTGCAGGCGTCCTTGATAGCCGGTTTGGTGGTGGATTGTGGTGCGAACATCCTGGTCTCTGGCTCGGCGAAGCAAATGCCTCGAGACGTCCGAGAGGCATTTCGAGACGTCCTAGCAGAGCACGAGAAGGCGAGTTGGTGCCGTTGAGTACAAGGGTTTACTCGGTAGATTTTATGACAAATGCCTTCAATTGTGGATTTGTTTTGTCTTGAATGGGTGTATACTTAAGGGTGGGTGTTTATCGCATTTCGAGCATACGACAAGACGTCCTCCAAACCCCGAGTCTTGCACTTCGTGCTTCTTAGCTGTTGCTCGTGTGACTTGCATGATGCTTCGGTTTACGATGTTGCTATGATCGCTACTCATTGACCCTGTCATTGTTTTAGTACAATTCCACCAGATAATACCGCCATGTTGCGTTTCGCCTAAACATCCATGCCAGTGCCCAATCTTCACAACACTCGGCGGTTTTGGGCCGAGACTCGCGTCTCCACGAACACTGTGTTTTTTTTCGTTTCTTCCGTTTCGTCGACCCTGTGCCGTACGGCACCCTCTGCAGGTGGGAGGCGAGGCCGGCGCAGACGCTCTACTCAAGGCGATGGACAGACAGGGACGTTACTGCGTGGAGGTCTGGTCCTGATTGGCACGCATCCTTTCAACCACTGGGAGACGGCGAGGGCGAGGGACGAGTTGGGCGACGCATGTTGATACCCCTTCCAACCTGGACAAGAGTGTGCCGGGTTGTCGCAGACCATGAACTGCCTCCCATCGCCTGTTCATGCCGCAAATGCAAGCATGTATTCGGGGGCTGACACGCTCGCCAGGGCAGTGGAAAACAGGGATGCTACTGAGCACAAGCCTGGACCTGATTGGAAGCTCATGCTCTATCAGGGTTAAAACAACAGGGAGGCCGCCCAGCGGGCGGGTACATATATTGAAGTCCCTTCGGAGGGGTGGTCTTGTGTGTTGATGATATCACCAAGGTAGCGCTCCCGACGCCACCGCAAGCACACGCATAGCGTATTACGTGGTGTGACATAGCCCCCTGGCAGTGTTCCTTTCGTTGCGGGGTGTGGTTCGGCGGAGAACAGGGAGCAACCGGACGCCACACTCCAAAAGAAGAATGTATTTAACTACCGGAACACTTGTCAACCGCGTCCTAAACCGAGAGACATAGAGGGGCAACGGTTGACCCTTCCAAAAAATCTCTCTCGCATACAGAGCCGTTCGTTTCAAAAACCTAGCTCCGCCGTGAGCAAGGCACATAGTGAAGGGCCGCACCGCGTAATTGGACGCGTGCAGGAAACGGTCAAAATTCGCTTACGTCACAACCATAACGATCCACGACATCCCGACAAAACTGCAAGCAGAGTCATCCTCCGCTTATCGCGATGTTCACCGAAGAGCGAAAAATCGTGTACCGGAGCCTCCCAAGCCGGCGCGTTCCGATGTCCCATCGTACGCGCGAAATTAAAAAACGGGCTGCTCCCGAAAAACGTGCAAGACGTAAACGGCCATCGCCAATGCAGGTATTGCAAACCTGAACATATCGGCCGACTGCTGTACGATACACTAGGGGCTGCTGGGGTTTCGCCCTTCCTATGGACTTGTCTACGAGAGAAGTTGCCATCGCACAAAAGGACCAACATTGGACTGGCCTACGTCGATGGCCGTTTGACACTTCGTCACCAGTACACGTGCCATATTAGCCGCCTTGCAGCAGTGCGAAAAAACATGACGCGATGCAAATAAGGAGGCAAGAACCACGGCAATAACCAGCAACAGACAGAAATGCCAGAAGTACACACCTACAAGAACACGGGAATTACACATGCGTTGTTAGTACACTTAATCGACGTCATAAGTGAAGGGATTGCTGTACCCTTCTCGTGATAAAAATATCTCAGGCAGGAACCGCGGGAGGGCGTCCAACCCCCCCTCCCCGGTTGGGTCGTCCAGCTGGTAGAAGTGGAGGATAGGGGCTAGAGGGGCAGACGACAGAATCCAAATGATGGGAGACAAACGAAAAAAAAAACATGCGACCCAAATTCAACAACAATCACCAACCACTTCCGGATGCATCCAACAACAAATACCCCGCCGTCAACATAGTTTAATCGTCAAACGGAAAGCGCGCCTGTGGCAACACTCTGCCCCATGTTGGTTACCCCTGCAGAGTGGCGTGCCATTCTTCATGAACAGAGAAGACGCATTCTTCACTGACAGAGAAGACCAGAACAGGTCTAATGAAGGAAAAAGAGATCCAAAAATAGTACTTCGTAAGCAAATACGGCCAAACAAATAAGCTGGATACCTAGCAGATACGGCCAAAAAATAACGTGCTAGTGCACTTGCCGCCGCCGCAAAAGCATCGCTGAATAACAGCAGAGCCCGGCATCAAAACTTGATGTCTGCCGCAACACCTTCGCTGGCGGGGATAAAATACAGCGGGATTCGTGCCTCGTCATCGATGCCATTCCCGACTCGATGACGACCGAAAACAAACACAAAAACATGTCGAGAGCCGTCCGCAAAGGTGTATTTCAACCTCGAACTCATACTATTGCTAATAACGTGGGCCCTTCGGAAATTCGCCCGCCCCCGGGAAGATGGCGGTGACGCACAACGGTGGTGCGCCAAGAATTCTGTCAAGGCATCTTCTCTAACTGGTGCTCTCTTCCATGAAGCCAATGAAGCGCTCGCAGTAGAGCACCGGGTCCACGCAGCTGAGCTCGTTCTTAGCCTTGCCGATCGCCTTGTACCACGTCTCCGCGTGCTTCATGTTGGTGTACACCTGGCGTGGGAAGGGTTCGTGTGTGGAGTGTTAATTGGCTGCTCGCCACGGTCCGCATTCGACTCATGACCACGCATCTCTTTCGAGACCAAGCACCGTGCCTACTCCGTCGCCTTCCAGCGGAAGAAGAGTGCTGGGTACCTCTCCGTCTTGTTGATTTGTCACATTAATCTCTTGCTTGTCTTATCCCCACCACTATACCTTCGAATCATGTTGTGTCAGGTCCGTCCCCTCGTTGATGCGTGTGGGGAGGCCGGGACCATGCACTACTCATGGCTTGCTGATTTCACAGGAGTTCCATGGGGAACCTCAGTAAAAGACTGAAAATCCTGCAAGACTGATCCGCCTATTTATCATTGAAAAACGTGTCCAACGCGAAGATGGCATGACGTCTTCCAAGAAACTGAACAGAGAGCAGCGCAGTTGCGCTTATTTCGTGGCACTTGTTCTCCATTTATGAATACACCTCTGTGATGCAATTCCGTTCGACCCTGAAATGTCGAATCGTTTCTGGCCTCTCGTTCTCTCGTGCTGAAGCCCACGATTGGACCACACAAGTCGCGCGGCGTCTTTTAGACTTGTGGCGATTGACGCGCTGGTGTGCCGGGGTGAAGCCGGCCCCGGAGTGGTTTCGGCCTCGGCGCCCCCCGGCGATGAACAAACGCAGTGTCTACCGCCCTCATGTATAACTCCGCTTGGGTGCGATGTCGATGCCCTACTTAGATCCTGACAAAACGCAGAACATGTCCAGGACAAGCCCCCCTCCCAAGAAAAACAACCCCTGCGTCTACCTTGTTCCAGTGTAACCCTGGCTGGTGGATGAAGCACATGCATGCTGAATGTGTAGACTGGCGCAAAAGGAATGGAAAGGAAGGGAAGCGGGTTACCCTGCTCTTGGTCTGCCTCGGCTGGTGGGCCAATAGTATACATACGCCGGGAGCGGGCTCATGAGAGCACAGTATTGTCAACGGGTGGTGCAGGATGAAAATAAAAGGCAGGCAAGAAACAGCCCAAACCTGGCTGCCCGCCGCCATTTGCGACGTTTCTTGAAGCCGGATAGATCACGGCTGAAGTTCTTAGACTCAAATGGTCGAGCGAATCCCAATGAACCCAAAGAAATTAAAAATCTGTGTTCAGTCGTACTGGCGCCCATAGTTGGCCGGACGAAACAAAAAAGAAGGTTATGAAAAGGAGACAACATTGGTTCTCCCCACAGAAACCAAACAAGACAAAGGGCCACCCAAATACAGTTCACGCGCTGTACAAACTCAAGCAAACTCAAGCAAAGGGTGTGTCGTGAGGTTGGGAACAATTACCCGTGACACGTGGTTGGCTCTCCAGGCCAAGAGAAAACAGACAAGTTTTTTGTTTGAGCTCCGTGTACCTGTGTCGGTCTGGATTATGTTTTCGCCCCGAGTCTGTATCCGGTTGAGGCAGGTGTTTTGATCTAGAAAAGTCCAAGACGGCTTCCGAGCTTCCAACACAAAACAACACTTAAAAATAATCAAAGGCGAAGGGATTCCCCGCCCGGTGCCTCACTTATCGTAGTGCTCAACCGTTTCCGTTTAAGTCAACTCAGTAATACAGTCAAAAGCCGCGGGGCGGGCTGGGCAGCGTGCAACTTGATTTGCGCCACCGTCCTTGGACAGTGCCGATGCAATCGCTCGGCAAACAACAATTGATCAAGGCAAAACCGCGCTATTCGATACGGCCACTGGTGTTTGCATACTGATGATACCCGCTGTAGAGCCGGTGCATGTCTGAATGCGTTAAGGGCATCCTCCGGTGAAAACATTTTGGTTTCTAATAAAAGAACTGCGTTGGTTGTAAATAAATTGTGCGGGGATGTGGTATCTTCGGTCATCCTATTGCTTCCATTGAGAGTAGTGATACGTTTGGATTCACGTGACCCGTAGAAAATAGTGTCACCGGGCGTATTGGGGGGGGTCGTTGTCTTACGTGGGCGTGTAACGTTGTGTCCTACGCGGGATATCATCAACACGGGAGGTACTGGGATGGCGTCACCAGGGGACCACGCAACCGTCTGGTGCCCCCGAACCATATTATTCAGCCGCGAAACAAATAAATACGTGATCACAGATGCCCGCCATACTGATGGTATCCACTTTAGTGCTGGTCGGAAAGACTGCCAAACACACCCGGCTCTCTCGAAAAATGTGGGAACCGCCTTGGACACCGCTTTTCATGGCTGCAGAATGTTGTAAGAAAAAATAATTTTTTGCAACTTTTCTTGCAACTTTCCTACTGCTGTACGCTTAGCGTGGGAGCAAAACGTTGCGCAAAAAAATTCGAGACTACTTGTCGGGAAAAATAGCTGCAATCTGGAGGAAAAGTCGTGCAACTTTTTGCGACGAAGGTGTCGAAGAAAAATTGTACAGCGCAACTTCCGCCAACACACGCCAAGATTCTACCCCTACCACACACGTAGACCCTCTCCAGCTGTTGATTGTGGGAAGGCTGTGATCACCGATATCTCGACGGATACTTGATGAATTGTCTCATTCATGGTATCTGGGGACGAGGGATCTCATGGGCTGTTGGGCAATGCCAAGTTTTGGGGCCGTGAGGTGCCGAATGCGCCGGGCAAATAAAGGTTGTCATGTGCACGACCGCCAACGGTCGCGAGCGATTAGTTCAAGTGCGGTGTTTTTTTCCGACACGGGTTTGGTTATCCACCGATAACTTTCCGAAGGAGGAAGCAACAGCAATAGCAAGGCCACTCGGCGGGAGGTAGCTCTCTGCTCCATGTGTCATGCCCAAGGTTTGGTGCCGCGGGGTATCGTGCGCGTCGAGAAAAAAAAAATGATTGGCCCTAAAATACCCACGTGGGAGAGCGGTTGGTTCAAGTTCGCAGGGATTGTGTGCTCATGGCTTTGGTGTTCCAGCGACAATTTGTCGGAGGAGGAGGCAACAGCAACGGTAATGCACCCCGAGGGAGCTGGCTCTACCCAGCATCTTTCTGAAACCAGGTTAGGTGCCTTGGGGTATCGTGAGTGTGGTGCCTTGGGGTATCGCGAGTGTGGAGAAGAGGTTGCAACAACCCTCTCCCACATGCTCCCCCCTCCCCGGTGTTTGCCATCGGGGTTGGGTTTTCGTCGCTTGGCAACGACGTTGTAAAACAAGCCGCCCCCTCGGTGTTTACCATCGGGATTGGGCTTTCGTCGCTTGGCAACGACGTTGTAAAACAAGCCGACTCACTTCGTGAACTCGGCAAACAGGTTACCGGTTTTTTTACCTTTGTTTCTTTTTTGGCGGTACCATAATGGTGGTCGAGTAGATCATGTGCGGGATGGAGAACCCTCACTCCGCGCAAGGGGGATGATCGCACCACGTTGTGTTAAAATGGTCAAGCACTCTCGAGGCAGTTACACAGTGCTTACAACTGTCTCTGGAAGTGAAAGCACCAGAAAATAAATTAAGTCATACGCAGCTGTCATCCGTACGCAAGGAAGTAAGCACAAGATGCCGAACACCCTTAGCAGGATGCAGCGCACCCTTCATGCGACTCGCCGAATACCTCACGGCGCTTCGCGCTTGGTGATGTGAGAGCCTGGTCCGGTGAGAACCTGGTGTGCTCCGTCCCGGCAATGTAGGGATGCGAGGTCAATGGTCTAACGACTACGGCATGCACGACAATGAGAACACCCCACACACACACACACATACGCTCTGACCGTTCTTTTCGCGGTGCGATATGAAAGGCGTGTGCCTTCTCCGCGCCGTTGCTAAGATAAATAGATCATGCCTCCACATTCCGCCAGTCCCGCCATAATGGGCGTGCACCCAAAGTATTCCTGACAAGAGTTCCCGAGCAAAGTTGCAGAAAAGTTTGCGACAAACGTTGAACATTCTCCATCAATAAAAGCGGTGTAATGCTGTACCTGTAAAACGTCAATGATGCCCAGCCAGTAGATCTCTTTGGGGCCGCTGTCACTTTCCGAATCGATCCCACCATCTGGCCTGAACCGGATCGCGCCCGAATAGCCCGCCGATGGCTTGGTCGTCCCGGTTCCTACCGTCGACGCGCCGTCCCTGGGTCGCGGGAACATAAACGAAATGAGGATATCGTACCGAGATTAGATACATTACGTTCTCGGATAGAGGATTTTAGGAGTGGGATGGGTGGGGTTTCAAACGGTCACTGGCGCCAAAACAAATAACAACAACAACAACAACAACAACAACAACAACAACAACAACAACAACAACACCGGCGATTGGACACTCACCCGTCCGTGTCCGCAGCAGCCGCCCTGAACGCCTCGCCCCTCCGGGACGGTATCGGTTTCACCGCCGACTTGGGGCCATCGGACGCTTCGTCGGCAAACGTGAAGCTGGAAAAACGACAGCAAGACAGGGTTGAACAGAATAAAAAAAAATCAAAGAAATGGATAGGGGCGAAACAAACGACTTCACCGAAGGAAATAGGAGGGTGGGAGCAAGGCGAGGGGGTCAATAGCAGCCGTAATCAAACCATAAGACTAGTCAGCGTTGACTAGTCTAGTGGTTTGATTTCGGCTTGTATAGGTCGAAAGGTTACGAGAGTACAGTGAGCGTTGTAGTCTACTGTTGTTCATCACATGTTGTTAACGAAACACTGCAAAAGGAAACGAAAGAAAAACGCCGAAAGGTATGCACAGATGCAGATACGTGTCCAAATCTCACAACTCCGTGTAGCCGCGACGAACGGTTCGCTCCGGCCGCCGAGTGCTGTAGTGGACAGAGATGAACGTGTGGGGTCGAAATTACTACAGGAGAAGACTGGACGGAAAACTGAGGCTCGGTGTTGTTCGGATGTGTCTGAAGTGGTTCCTCGTCCCATCTACTCTGACGCCAATCTGCACACCCTCCGGTGCATAACGTGGCTAACCCGAAGCGCGTGGTGTGTGGGAAAATTGAGGAGGGTCCAGGCAAGGGGGGGCCCGGGACAGAACTGGGTGGAAAGTCTGTAGGACGTTGGGCGAAACAGCCGAATCCATCGACGGCGACAGGAGGGACGTGCGGGGTCCTACGTACCATGTGGAGTCTCGCGGCGGACGTGAGGAGGGGGTCATTGGTACTTGGGGGTGCTACGTGGGGCGGAGAGGTTCGCGGTCGTCTGAAATGCAAGAGGGAAGGGAAAGGTCTGCAGGTTGCATGCGGAAAAATGCGACAGCAAGCGGAAGACTGAAACGGGAACTGAACAGGGGGAGGGGGTGGTTGAACAAGCGTTGAAAGACCAAGTTAAAGAGGACATGACTGCAGCTGAGGAGAGCAGGACCGAGGTGGCAGAACGAGCAGGGAAACATGCGCCGTACCGGACGGAGAGGTGGAAGGAATACCAGTCAATACGTCCTCCTTCATTATTTTCTCGCTTAACCCCTGTCTTCCGCTGCCCCCTTCCAGATGTTACAGTGCAAACTATTTCGTGTGTTGTGCCCGCATGTGTACGTCCGACTAGCACGAGTGTCTGCATACGGCGGGGGGTGAGCCAGGCGGGCGAGAGCCGAAGATGAAATATCTCGGCACATATCCCGGCATAGCAGTACGGGGTAGGGATAGGAACATCTGAGAGCTAATCGGTGTGGAGGTGGAGGATACAGAGACGACATCTCCCGCGGTGCATACAAAAAAAAAAAACGTGACCGAGGGTGCAAGGATAGAAATATGCGTTTTTGTTGCTATCTTGACGGGTGATCGTTGATTCTGTTGTTCTTGCATCGCACTGCGTGCCGAGCGGGAGTGATGGGCTCTGGCAAAAAGATTTTCGTATTTCTCATGTTGCCCGAAACGCCACCACTTATGTTATGAGTAGCTGCTGTCGGACTGATGTCATCCCGTTCCCATTCGGATCATTTTCGCTCTCTACTATCATGCCGACGTTGACTTGTCGGACTCCTTTTGTTTCATTTCTTGCATTATTCGATGTGCACCCCTCTTCGGGTGTGACCACGGCGGTCATCCGCGTCAGTTCGATCAGCCCGTACGAAAAGTTGAAAGCAGTGGGCAGCTGGTCAGAGACCGAGACAGTATTAATGTTAGGGCATCAACACTACAGTAGTCCTCAGACCGGAAGAGAGACCAGACTCACAAGATGCAACGTACGAAGATAAGAAAATCCATCCGTAATATATCGTGCGAGAGACTGGAACCATACAAAAATAAGAGAAAAACAGCAAGACAGATCGTCGGTAGCTGTGATCTTGAGATACCGTTGGACCAGTCAACCGGAGTAGTAATGTATTGGTTTCGGTTGCGAAAAGCGTATGTCGTGGAATCGATTGCTGTCTGACGGTCTAAGGAAATGATTCCCTCTCGCCATGCATAATGGTATGCTACAAAGTATCTCACAACTCCGTGTAGCCACGTTGAATGGTTCTCTCCGGTGGGCGGGAGGCTTCGTGGACGGAGACGAACATGGAGTAGTCCATCACATTGACGTCGCGCAAGAACTCCGCATCCGACCGTACCACCTGCAGATGCGCCAAGTTCCGCGGTGCAGGCCGATACGTTTTAGTCAGAGGGGCGCGCGGGGCAGACGAGACCAGCAATGATAGCGACAAATGGGGATAAAAGACCATATTGAAGGCACTGCGCAGAACAGAGAGGGGCGTTGGTTTGAAACTACTCCCATTGCAAAACAACTTTGGTCAATACCTTCGACAATAGTAGTGTCGAGGTATCAACAGACACCCCGATCACCCAAATTGTCCCAGCCGTAGAGATCACCTTGAGGAAGGCGTCCCTCTGCGAGCCAAGCCGGAACTTGGTCTTTGCTTCTCTCAAGTTGTTGTCCTTCAAGACCTTCTCTCCCTCCTTTGCGGTCCGGTGGACTTTGGAGCCCTTGAGGTCGTACTTCTTGTGGATCTTCATCTGGGCAGTGCCGTCAATGCTGCAAACGAATCCGGATGAACAAGCGGGGAGTTAGGGGTGTGCGTTGCAAGAGCTGGAAGATCGTGTGGGTCTATCTATCTTCATCTAGGCAGTTCCCGTTAACGACGCAAAGAAAGGCGTGAAACAGAAAGAGGACGGGCGGCGGAGGGAAGAGGAAGTGGAGGGGGGCGCGTGTGATCATGTACCTCCATCAATGATGTCGATCCATGAAAACTAGCAAAACGAGATGAACGGAAGACGAAATAAGGCACACGGTGCGGCGCGAGAAGGGGCGGGAGGAAGGCATGTCTCGCGAGCGAGGAAAGGAGCGCTGCGCTGTGATGGGTGGTGTGGACTTCGACAAAAGGGTGACCGTATCACATCCCTTGTCCACGAGGGTCAAAAGGAAACAAAATGTACCAGTTAATGAGTGGTTCATGACCGTACAAGCGTACAGTAGTGGTGCCTGAATCATACAAGGTCGGTGAAGTCGCGCGACACGGGCAGGTGTTTCAAGCGCCTCTCACACTCTGAATAGAGTTAGGTGTTCGGCAGGAAGCTGGCAAAATCCGTTGGCACTCTATGCCGCCTTGTAACCTACACAGAGCGCTTCTCCTGGCGAGAAGCAATAAGTAGCACCATTTTATGGCGAAAGGGGCCCACACTCTTGCACCCAATAATCGGTTCGGAAACGAACAAAGAAAAACAGCGCGCTCGACTCAATGTCGATGCAGGACACTTTTGTTTCTTGTGTCTCCTCCTGGAGAGGTGTAACGAACGAAGAACACACGACGCACCACTTCATGACGATGAAGGGTATCTTCCTGTGCCCCTTCTTCACGAGGTACATGCCGCAGAACCGGATCAGCACCGAGTCAGGGTGGGTGCGGTGGTGCTCGTAGTACTGGGGCAGGATGCTCCGGAAGAACTTCGCCTCCGCTCGCTGCACCAGCAGCAGCAACATAGTAGCAGGTAGGCAGCAGCACCAATGGCAGCAACATAGTAGCAGGTAGGCAGCAGCACCAGTGGCAGCAACATATTAGCAGGTAGGCAGCAGCAGCACCAGTGGCAGCAACATAGTAGCAGGTAGGCAGCAGCACCAGTGGCAGCACCAGCACCAGGAGCAGTAGCGGCACAGCAACAGTAGTAAGAAGCCGCATCGGCAGCGTACCAGCAGCATAATAGCATATTTTGGGAGAAGGGGCGCCGATTTGTGAGCGTCCAAGTCCAGGCGCATTGGTTTCCTCTGGACAGCGTCAGAGCACAAGATTTTGAACATGCTCCTGATGCCATACTACTAGCGTCGTGTGGTTTGAGTTCTCCGGCGACTACGTACAACGGGTCGCCCGTGGAGTGGATTGGCTAACCTTCATGTTCTTGATGATGTACTTCTGATCGTGGGAGTAGAAGAAGAAGCTGCCAGACTTGGAGTTGGTGATGAGTTCCAAGTAGTCGTAGTCACCGGCGACGGAGTTCATGTACAATGCCTGGAGAAAAACGCCATTGGAAGGGAAAGCCGGGGGATCGGGGAGGAGAAGTTCACCATGGCGCCAAATAACATACATCATGGCGACAACATCGCGCATCATTGTAAAAAAACAGCCTCAAAGGTAGCAGCAACGACAACAGCAGCATCAGCAGCAACAGCGACATTACTAGGTGCAGCGGCAGGCCCACCTCATCGATGCCAAAGAGACCCCGCAGGTTCTTGAAGACCTTCGGCGCGTAGTCTCGGAACTTGAAGGTCCTGTTGAGCTTGTGGGAAGGCGTGGGCAGGCGCCCCCCCGCCCCCGCCGGAGGAAAGACGTACTTGTCTTGCTGAAAAAGCAGACACAGCAACGACACAGCAGCAGCATTGTTCTTCGACTCAAGATGAAACCGTGGGTGTGGTATTGCAGTGACGCCGTGGTTTGTCGGCTGGTGTCATTGCTGTAGCCGCTGTTGCTGCTGTCGTAAAAAATAGGACTTGTCGCCGTTGCTGTACTGTAGTAGCCTACCCAGCGACTGCTGTATTGTAGCGGCCTACCCAGCGACAACGCGGGTAGGAGTGGGTGTCTTCCAAGATGCGGGCACCCGCACATGCTCCTCGTACTCTCAGTGTACGGTGCGTTAAATTGCGTCGCCTCTGTTATTGCACCGAGTGTCGACCTCGTGAATGCCGTAGGCCACCGTCTCGATTATTGGAAGCAGGGACGAGTAGGTGTGCTGTGCAGGTATCGTTTCGGGTGAAGAACGCGTGCTCTGCGTTCGACTTCGTGAACCCAAAAAGTGTGCTTGTGTTGACCTTGTATTAGCCTTGCGTACACCTTGTCTTTCCGCTACGAGCATTCGGTTGTTGGCCGCCATTTGCCTATTTATCCATTTATTGGACTGGGACATGTGCCATTTGGCGCCACGCAAGCCTATCTCCAGTCTAAGCTGGATGAGGTTGTGCGTGGGGGCGTTCATGCAAGGGCGTGCGGGTATTGTTTGTGTACCCATTCCCTCTGCCGCGTACAGCCCGACTTGCCCTTGCTTGCCAACAGTCAACTCCTTCCCAGGTATCCTCCTTCCTTAGATTCACGAAAAAAAGCGCGCTCAACCCCCTCCCCACTGCTTCCCGGAAAAACGATCCTGTGCGTACCCCCCCCCTACACTTATCAACTGTGTCCCCGGAACCCCCCCCCCCCTCCAAGAACCACAGCGATGACAAACCCCACCTGCGTGTAGTCGTCCGCGGTAAGTCCCTCTGACGAGAAAGGGCTGGCTTGTCGCCCCACCGCCACCCGCACTCCGAGCATCATCCTGAAGGTTAGGTTGAGCTTTTCGTCGTCCGCTTTCTCGTCGGCCTTAACGTTCCGACCCTAAAAAAAAAAGAACAGCACAAAACAAAGAACAAAATAAAATCCTGATGTGTATGGGACAAGGCAAGCACCGCAGACGTAACGTGAAAAAAGAAAAACTCGTGGGCGTTCCTCCAGAGTGCGAGGTCAGTTGATGCTGTTGTAGTTGTTGCTGTTGTCGTCACATTACAAACCGTCCCGAACTCTTCACCCAATATCTTCATCTTTCCGTGCTAGTCGAACACTTGACGCCGTCCAGTCATGTGGGCACAGGCCACATTACCAAAAACAGGAATAATAAAAAATAAAATGGACCCGAATGGTCCGCAGGTCAATAGAAATCAAGAACAGGTAACCTTGAACCCTCCACTTGCCTCTACTCGCTGTTGATGAGTCCAAAAAACTACCCAAAAGTGTAAGGAATGACGTTATTCCAGATGAAATGGGAGCTTTGCATGTACACATTTGGCCGAAAAGAGACAGGCGGGCCACAGGCTCATCTCCAGAGCAACGACGAGAACAACGCCTTCTCAAAAGAAAACTCAAGACGAGTTTTGCCTGAGGGCTCACAGATACAACGCTCGCACGCTCGCTTCGGTATGCTGCACGAATCGACACGACAAACCACAGCCACAAAAACAAAAAAGAAGAACTGGTCACTCACGTACTTAAGGCGTCCCACACGCACTCTCGAGCGAGCCTCGTGAACTTGGATGTGCTCGAACGATTCGTCCTTGGGGCCGAGGCGAATGTCGTTCATGAACACGGGCTGGCAAAAGGAAAAGAAACGAACAGGGCAAGGAAGAAAGCGGATAAACAACGGGTAAGACTTGATGTAGACATTCGGGGTGTGCTATTTAGAACGATTCGTCCTTTGGGCCGAGACGAGCGTCGTTCAGGAACACGGGCTGGCAAAAGGAAAACAAAACAAAACACGCCAAAAAGACAACGGACAAACAACGCGAAGGACTTGATGAAGATATTCGGGATGTGCTAGAACAACTCGTCCTTGGGGCCGAGGCGAACGTCGTTCATGCACGCCGGCTGCAAAGAGAAAAGGAAAGAAGGACAACAGAAAACGGATAAACAACAGGAAAAACTGGATGTAGGCATTCTCAGAGAGTTCACAAACAATTGGTATATTTCCTGACGCTGGCACAGACTTCTTCGAAGGTTTGCGTAGGTAATGCTCGAACATTAAATCGTCCAGGTCCAGCGGAGAACTATGCCTGTACCACTATTGGCAACGTCTGCAAGAGGCGTTGTGCGTTGCCATTGTAATTGGGACAGCCAGGCAAGAGGTGAAGCGTGAATCCTTTTGGTGACAACCACTGCGCTTCGAAATACTACGGCGACCACACCAACCACGACCATAGCAACAGCAGCAGCAGCATCACCGACAACGACAACGATAGCAACAACACTAAAGAAAAATATCGATCAGGACAGCAATATCATGAGCGTCAACAACAATGCATGCACCTTCTCTTCGCCGAGCTTCTTTTTTGTTTGCTCCCGCAGAACGGCGATCTGAAAGGGAGAGAGAGAGCCAATCCAGACGAAAACAGACAAAAGCGCGCGGGCGAGCGTCAACACAAGAACAGAAGTCCGCAGCACATGGTAAGGGCTGGGCGGTGGCTCGCTGGTGTCAGCAAATCAGGACCCGCCGAGAGGAACGGGTGTCGATAACGCTGAGCGTGCGGCCCACTGCTGTCAAACCGCCCTGTGCCCAAACACCGAGTGGGGTACTGAAGCAATAAGTATGCACGATAGACTCCCCTGCCCCGCCCACTCTACACGGCGCTCGCTGCTCAGACCACGCCAAGAGGCAAAGAAAAAAATTCCCGTGCCTCGCGTGATGAGGCGTGGGGATAGGTAGCAGGTGGCGTGGCCATCCGGAACGACCCAGCATCGCCACCCAGCCACGCTAAGCGACGTGGGGCTGGGACCCGGCGTGCATCACAATTTCGTCCAACATGTACGGTACTGCAGACACGCAACAAAAGCCTTTCCGCTTGGTCACCTCCCGTCCGTAGGGCTCGGATCTTCCTTTCCTAATCTCGCGAGCTCCCGGCCTGGCAGTGGCGTTGTCATGCTCGAAGGAGACTTGGTGGGAGGGCGTGGCTGGTATCGTGCCAGTTGTTGTTGCTCGACGTATTCCAGGGCCCCCCGCCGCCGCAGCCGCGCCAGCAGGGGCAGCAGCCACAAGGGCGGTGGTGGAGGCGGCTGGTGTCTCCATCTGGAACCACTCACGACTCCTGTGTGGTCGGGTTTGCAGGCAAGCGCAGGGAACGGAGGTGGGCGCCAAGAGTCGAAGCACACAACGACAACAAGAGGGAGTGGGGCATGGGATTCACAAATATCTCACAACAAATGTGTTGGGAGGTTGTGGAGAAACGTATACATAGCGAGGTTGTTGCATCACACGGGTGTGCTGCCTTGTGCAGCATAATACGGCAAGGCGAGTCCACCACACACTACCGCAGCCTCTCCTCAGCCGGTCGTAGCAACCCAAGGCTGGGTGACTAAATACACATATACGCTCACCCCCGCTGTTGAAACACTCAACGCTGCTGCTGTGCAAGATCGATGGCCAGCGACACCGGAAACGTGAGCATGACCGCACGAGTGAAGAAGGCTCTACTTGACCTCATGCTGCACAACCCCTACCGAATCTCCACCGAAATCATTTGTCCAACCCTACTCGCAACCCGTGTTTCCTGACACATGCAGCTGCGCAGCACGGGGCTCCTATTCTCACAGCAGCGTCCCACAGAAGTCCCCGGCAGTATCAAGCGTCTGTATATACCGCGATCGTTTATGTTCTAACGTCTACACAATAATATTCCGCGATCTTATCTGTGATAATGGCGACAACCTGGCAGAATGCGTGAGCTATGTCACTACGGAGGCTTCATTAAGCGGAGAAGGGCTGCCAAACAACAAAAGGAAAGGGCAATCGGTCATTTTCGATCGTCCCCAGTCACTGCCGGGTTCCGTGGAGAGTGTTCGCTCTAAAACCCCAATAGACCGGTGACAACGCACTATAATAAAACAAAGGGGTTCCGAGGAATGTTCTTGGAAAAGCAGTCGCCCTAACAAAAATGCGATTCACAGCCAACCAGGCCCCCTCGCCCCCTCCATCGCCCACCCAACAAGCGGCGCGATACGCACAGCCATGCATACGGGGGGAAGCTTTGCTATTTGTTGAGTTTGCTTCAGCCAGCGGAGAGGGATCCCCGAAAAGCACGAACCGGTGATGGTTTTTCGCAATTCAGCACGTGGAATTTTCGAAATTTCAAACGGCCATCCTACTGTCTTTTTGTTGTGTTTTTCCTCTGGTAGACAGCGTAACACCAAATCGACTACTCGACTGCTCATCATGAGACGCGCGCTGAAGAAGCAATGTGTTGGTTTCGTCGGAGCCGAAAAGGACACGTTTCCTAAAGATATCTCTCCGGACGGCAAGGCCCAAAAAAAATGGTACACAGCAAACGGCGTTGCCGTTGTTCATCGATCATACAGCAGTGTGGACATGCACCAGCAACAGGGACTGGAGGCGCAAAATAGTATACTGTGGGCGCTTCACTCAACTCCTGACACAGGCTGCGAGGCCGAACAGGTAAGTATGATAACAACGTGTGCTGCTGTATGAAGAAACCTGTTTGGCTTCTGTGACAGACGCGACGCTTATATGCGCTGCACACCGGTATCCTCGGAGTAACACAAAGTCCGAGCAGTGGCCTCTCCCTGGCCCGACTTCATGCCGAGCGCAGCGGCCACTCCTGAGCCCCTGACGTGCTCGCTCTGTCTCTCTACTGCCTCTTATCACTCTCTTGTGCACACCCGCCCGGCATTACATCCCTACACCTGACCTTTTTCTGGCCGCCTTTCCGCCTTCTTTCTTGCTGTCGGAGCTTTGGAGCGTGCCAAGTCTCACACCGCCGTCGGAACGAAACCAGGACCCAGCACACCGAGCAAGCACGGAGCGACAGCGTAGTGCAACGACCGAACCACAGCGAGGGGAAGGGAGTCTGCTACTAGTCGGCTTCTAGGGAAGTACTTCTTGACAACAACTGCTTGTGCCGCCGTCAGAGCAGAGCGGCGCGCGCAACACGCAGGCGAAAGGGTTCTGATTGCTTTTGGTTCGGTTCCCTTTTCAATCTGAAGAGAGATTTTGACCGTTGAGACCTTTCCTCTTCCTCCGAGCCTCTTCGCGTTCCGGCCCAATGTGATAGGTACTTGGTACTCGGGTTCTCTGCTGATGACCCGATCAACCAATCCAATGCAGAGCGATGTGGCTCTGCACTAGCGGTTCTTGTGCCAGGTTCGAGGTTCTTGTCAGTGGGTTGCTCTATGCCTCGGGCGGTTGTCGCCGAGGATGATAGATCAGACTCAGAGACCGAGGATGGTGAATGATGCTTTGAAGAGGAAACTTCGTCGTTAATTCTGCTCGCTGCTGCACTCAACTCAAGCCGATCAACACTGCTGCTGCTCAACCGAACTCCTGCACTCACTTGCTGGAACCAACCACCGCTTCGAACTCTGTCAACGCACTGGTGACCGGACACTCAAGCTCGCCTTCTGCTCCTTGTCCTGGTAGACTCCCTCTCCTGAACTCATGAGCGTCAGCGATGCTGGTGCTGCAAAACATCCTTCACGTACGTCCACAGAAACATGCCAATACCGCCGTAAGGCGGGGACAAAACCCGAACATCCATTGAAACGAGCCTACTTCGTACCACATTCCCCCACACTGCTTTTTGACATAGTGGAAAATTTTAACCCATGTCCAAAAGTAATCCACAACGTCATGATTTCCTTCGAGAGAAATTGGCACTAAATAAGTACTTTTTCCAAACTGAATCTGGTATATTCTCGCTCGCGGCCGCCCTTATTTGGCGACAAAATGTCCAACACATATCCTTCTCGAAAATGGCAACACATCAGTACTCAAAAAGCGAATTCGGTCTATCCTCAGCAGGGACCCGATTTTGACTCCACGAGGGCAAGTATTCGTCAACCCTCCAGGCCCGAGGACCGCGACACAAACCACCACACAACACTTGATCGACTTCATAAGTCGCGAGGGAAGGGATTGCTGTACCCTTCTCGCGATGAAATATCTCAGGCAGGAACCGCAGGAGGGGGTCCAGCCCCCCCCCCTCTTTTGTGACCCCGGTTGGGTCGTCTAGCTGGTAGAAGTGGAGGATAGGGGCCAGAGGGGCAGACGACAGAGTCCAATGATGGGAGGAAAAAAACAACAAAAAAAAACACACANTATCTCAGGCAGGAACCGCAGGAGGGGGTCCAGCCCCCCCCCCTCTTTTGTGACCCCGGTTGGGTCGTCTAGCTGGTAGAAGTGGAGGATAGGGGCCAGAGGGGCAGACGACAGAGTCCAATGATGGGAGGAAAAAAACAACAAAAAAAAACACACACACACACAAATTCCAAGAAATTTTTCATCAAACCATCTGCCGTCAAGAAACCCACTTTGCCCCGAGCCGCGCTACCGTGTTTTGGAAACGACACCCAGCACCAGCTCCAAAAACTTTACCTGACTTGCTAATACCCGATCGCTACGAATGTTACTGAACGAAAGCATATTTGTTCCCGGCACGAACGACGCCGTACTCACCCCAAAGAAAGGCTGCAACGAACCCCTGTGACCCCCTCAATCGGACATTTGACTGTTGAAATTGGCGCTACCCGATGGTGCACGCCGACCCCCAAAAGGACTCCCAACAACTAAATCAATCGCTTCACGTTGTTTTGTAAGTCACACCCCAGCTTTATGAAGCTTTGAAATCCACCCGAGACAATACATCAACGACCCTTTGACCAACTTTCTCCCCACGCGTGTCTGATATAGGCGCACTCTCCCAACGCAAGGCTGTGTGGAGAACACCTTCATAAAGGTTGAAACTCCCCAATTGTCCGCCGACAACGTCTCTCAAAGCACAATCGATCACCGTGCAATCAGACACCTCCCA
>CACKRE030000728.1:10478-23773 GCA_902602495.3 Ectocarpus sp. CCAP 1310/34
GGAGTCTGCTGGTTAACTGCACGGGTTTGCGTGCGAGTCCTACCTACTCTGACTTCATCATTCTCACGCGGGGCAGTATTAAAATCAGCAAGCTCAACAACATGCCGGGGCCGACGAGTGGCTGGAGGAGCTACCTCTTGCCCTCCCGGCTCTACTGCCTCATTATCCTGCCCTCCCACAGACTCATCACCCGCCGACTCTGCCCCTCCCTGATCTACAGGCTCATCACCTACCGACTCTTCTCCTCCCAGCTCCTGGTCATCAACAGAATCTTGCGAAGACACGGACGGAGAGTGGGAGTTAGTCGCGGACGACACAAAGGGGGATTGGCCTAAGCTACCAGCATCAACACTGAAAACCTCATCAACTGCACCGGAGGGGGGAGCGCTAGGCTGCAAACGAATGTGGCGCTTCCCTCTACCCATGAGCGGCCACACTTAAGCTTCTACATCATCGTCATTTCCCTCCCCTCCCTCCTCTACTACCTCTAGCTCTATCGGCAGCGGTGGTTGCGGCAGAGGGAGTTCAGACGGCAGCGCTTCCCACGTCACATCTCTAGTCTCCTGAATGATCCCACCCCTCGTCAACACTCTATGGCAATCGCGCGGGTGGTCTCTCGAAGTGCCGACATAGAAGCAACCCTCACCCTTCGGCAGCAGTTTAGAGGGTCGCTGCCACCTGCAGTACGCCGGCTTCAAGAATGGATACGGTCTAGCAGGACGGGCTTCACCATACCACATCTCACACGGCGACTTCGAGTCAGGGTTCGCACTGCAAGCTGTGTGGTTCAAAGCTTCTCAAGCCCAATGCATTGATTCAGCCCAGAGCCTATCAGTCTTGGGCAACTGCACATGCCCAAACAAAACCTTTGCCTGAATACGAGCCGCCATCGCGGCCTCCTCTATCAATCCCAAGCCACGTTCAGCAACACAATTGTATTGTGAAGTGTGAGCCGGGGTGAACTCCTGCTTAATCAAGAGCTCATTGCACACGGACGCGAATTCCCCCCAGAAAAACTCATTGTCAGATCTAACAATCTCGACCAATGACGGCAAACCATCAGCACGCACACTCGCAAGAAAACTCCTGAAAGCCGTACCAGCGTCTGATTTCTTCTTGAGGAAATGTAACCACGCACGCCTCGTGTAGTCATCTTTAATAATCATGGGGTAGCATTTACCCCCGATGGACGCGACGCCCTTCTTCCCTCCCAGGTCTACAAAAATTCTGCCCAACTTCTTATATGATCTATTTTTAGTTTCTCGCGAAATCCCTTTCTTAATCGCTTTCGACATCGAGCAACCCGTGCAAGGATGCATGGTACCAGTCAGCTCAACACTCAACTGTTTTGCAGTAATACGAAGCAAGCCTTGATGCGCATGGGCGTAAATGTTATGGAACTCGTTGATATCCATCTTGCTTGCATGCTTGGAGTTTTAGGGAGTGAGAGCAGGCAACACCGACCCAACAACAGAGGCATCACAACAACAGAGTCATCACTATCCTCATTCTCAACACGATAGGCGGTCGCAACAAGCATCCCATTGACGTTCTGGAACACAACATTTCCACGGAAGGCAGTCAACACTTTGTCGGGCCCACCAAGGCGGTTTCAGGAGCCGTCAAACTCTGCGCTAGGAGAGAAGAAGTTGAATCCCAAGTCGAGAGAGTACAGCACATTCTTCAACTCCACCGAGAACTCGCTGTCAGCAGACACGAACACCAAGTCTAGATTGCCAGTCAGTGCTACCTCACACATTACGCCACCAATTCCTTTAACTGTCTTGTGGCAAGACGTCACATCCCTCAGGCAAGCAAGATAATCTGTCATGTGAAAGGCAGTGCCTGTGTCTGCATACCAATCTTCGATACAGCACTCCTTCTGCGCAGCAACCAAACAGTCACTCATGACTTCAGCACCGCTGTTGACTTGCTTGATCACCGAGTCGAACATCGCTGCCAGACACTCAGCACTACTCCATTCACTCATGCCAGACAGAGACATCAAAACCAAGTCGGATTTCTCACCGGTGGCATCAACGGGATATCGACATCTGAAACAAAAGCTTCGTACAAATTATAGTGCCGGGCACTCAGCAAAAAATTCTGGGACCATGAGGGATAGGCTACGTCCGTCCAATCAAACAGAGAACCTTTGGGAACTTCGAAAAGACCCCCACCCAACCTGTCATCTGTGTTTGTGTCCGCCCCAGGAAGCAGGGTGTTTCCACTAGCGACACTCCCCCACCATTCGGTAGCAGCAGTAGGAGGGGGTGGAATTTGAGACCGGCTACGGAACGCTCCACTCTCAATTCCCATCGAACCTGAGTTTACTGCAGCAACAAAGGAACGATTATCACCTGCATGCGGGTTCAGGTCAGAGCCTAGAAGACTACCAGTACCAAGCCGCATACTTGAAGCGCCAAGGCTTTGGACGTTGCTATCCGTACCTCCCGCACTTCCCGAGACGCCAAGTCCTTGGGCAGCAACACCTCTACTTGCTCTCGTACCGGCAGCACCTGTAGGGTGCCGACCAGCATACTCTGGTCCGCCGCTTCCCGGCGCAGCAGGCGAACCAGAGGACTCCACATCCCTATCGCGTTGTTGACTCAAAAACGTGCGAACCATAGACGCCAGTTGAGACATTTGCGATTCCATTGACACAAGTATCTCACCAACCCCCTGCGGCTGCTCGTCCGAAGACTGGTTGACCGCAGGGTCTTCCCTGTCTAACATAGTAGTAGAGTGATCAAGTCCACCACCGAGGCCCGAAGTCCACGGACGCAGCTCGGGTACGCACCAGACAGAAGCCCAGAAACCAGTGTGTCGCTATAGCGTGTTGGTAAACTCGTGGCTTGTAGAGAAAAGGTTGTTGGATAGTTGAGACTTGGTCTTATTAGTTGGTTTGGAATGGGAGTGGGCAAGCTGAGGGCGTGCAGCACCCCTATCTGCTCGATTGCAATACCCCGACAACCCAATCACGAATCACATCACACTATCCCCATTCCCCGATCACGGGTAGTTGTACTCTTCCTACGAGCCACAAATACATCGGACCAAAGCACAAACCACCAACAGATTGCCCGACAGATACTTACACGAATGTTCCACAACGGAACCTGCATAACCGGAGTAACCTTCCAACGACAGTCCCGCTAGTCAAGTCGTCCAATCAGATATACCCCGCAATTGAGTCGATACACCTGCCGCTACCACGAACACCTTACTATCTCTTCATTCTTGTCAACCGGGTCAGCCGTGCTTATCCAACAGCACTAGGCTTGAAACCAATCAACACTGTAGAGCGAAGGTAAACCTCATACTATCCTAGTGAAGTGGACACATGCCATCTGCGTCTGGAGAGTTCGGCAATGACGATGCAGCCCCGGTCCACGAGGAGGTCAAGACCACCATCGACCAGGCCACCGCAAAAATGGAGAGCATGATGACGGAAAAGTTAGGGACCGTCATGGAGGCCCTGTCTCAGTTAGTGCCCAAGACAGCGTTCGCCGCAAGTATGGCCGCAGCGGGCGGCAGGGGAGAGTCACGGGGGGGAAGGCACGCCCCTCCCGGCGCTGCTCGTGTGGACCAAGCGCCGATCACCGGACAGGGGCTCGAGGGAGAACGAGGACTGCCGGACACAGCCCCGCATTAACCCACACTGCCGTCTGCGGGGGGCGTCACGCGCAAAAGCGAAACCAGTGACCCGCCGGCAAGGTACGACCCGACCATGAAGGCCCGGATCCCGCGCCTCATGCAGCTAAACTTCGATGGCGAAGGAAATAACTGGGTAATAGTGTTCAAGAACCACTTCATGACGCAGGCGCAAACGTGCGGAATGATGCATGCCCTGAACGATAGCCGAGGCATTGAGATCCAAGGGATGGATGACGATGGCATGATAGAACAGGGCGTAGCTGCAGAAGAGGTTCATGTGCACCGGGATTTGTGGGGCATGTTGGTAGGAGCGATTTCAGACGAGACTACCAAGCTGATGGTGTACAATAGTAAGGGGCCCTCCGCAGCGTGGCGTGCACTTGAGCAGACGTTCACCCCACGAACTGGTGGCAAGCAGATTTCGCTTATCGGAAAGTTCTATACTGCCAGACAAGAGAGAAACCAGGATCCTCGAGTTTTCTTTCAACAGTTCAAGTCTACCGTAACTAGCCCAGAATTAGCACTCGGCCATCCCATCCCCAAGATGTTCGTGTACGCCCGATTCCTTGACGCTCTTTCCTCCGAGTACGACGTGCAGAAGCAACAACTGCTCAGCGAGAAGATTCTGGAAGAGGAGGAGATGTTGAGAGTGCTAAGGACCAGGGCTGGGTACTTGAANAGCTGATGGTGTACAATAGTAAGGGGCCCTCCGCAGCGTGGCGTGCACTTGAGCAGACGTTCACCCCACGAACTGGTGGCAAGCAGATTTCGCTTATCGGAAAGTTCTATACTGCCAGACAAGAGAGAAACCAGGATCCTCGAGTTTTCTTTCAACAGTTCAAGTCTACCGTAACTAGCCCAGAATTAGCACTCGGCCATCCCATCCCCAAGATGTTCGTGTACGCCCGATTCCTTGACGCTCTTTCCTCCGAGTACGACGTGCAGAAGCAACAACTGCTCAGCGAGAAGATTCTGGAAGAGGAGGAGATGTTGAGAGTGCTAAGGACCAGGGCTGGGTACTTGAAGAAGGACAATGGGCCAAAGGAGAAGGTTGACGGGCGAGTGCAACATGCGTTTGTAGCAGTCGGGGAGGGGTCTAGGAGGAAACGACGGTCAAGGAAGAAAAACGGAGGGGACGAACAGGCATGCATAGCGAGTGATGATGGTGCCGCCGAGAAAAAGTCCGTCCGCTGCCACATCTGCACCGCAAACCACTATGCCCACGAGTGTCCTCAACAGGCCTGCCAGAGGTGCGGAGGAAGAGGGCACCATGTGAAAAAATGCGCATCGAAAGTGGCGAGTGAGGTTGCTGTGGCCGGCATGGAAGTAGACGCCGCGTACGAAGCGCTTTGAATATTTCGGAGTGTTTGCCTCTTAAAACTGCCCTTCCCCTGCGTGTGTGCGGTCGGTTATTTTTTTTGGGAAGCTGCCTCCGAATGCCCGACGATGCAACTGCTGTTGTTAGAAATTGTTGGACGCCATATTTTTCTCCGGGTGTGTATGTCTTGGTTTCCCTGATTTGCTTGCTACCCCCTTGCGGTTGTAGCTGTTACGCAGGCAGGCTACGAAACTCGACGTTGCTTGTCTGGTCCCCCATGCTCATCTCAGTAGCTCGTCGTACAGGTAGATGCATGAGGCGTCCATGCATGAGGCGTCCATGCATGATGAATATTGATGGTGGTGTGGAATTCTGTTGTTGTCTCATTTTGGTATGGATGGCCCGGGGCGCCGCGGTCACACTGATTTGATTGATGATGATGTCGGAATGATTTTCCAGCACACAATAGTCTACAGTTTGAGTCTGAGATATTTGCTCTGAAATCAGGGAGGGTTGACGTAGAAAGCTGCGCCCCCTCATTTCGTGACGAATGGCGACCAGTGTCTCCCATGGTAGCAGTACCAACGATTGGTTGATGAGCTGTTTTGGTCGAGATACTGCTTGATCTTTCATTGATGCACAGGTTGAGGGGGGCACCCTTCCCTGCGATGTGATTGATTGCCCTCTTAAACGTCCTTCCGCTGAGAACAACATAGCGTTGGTTTTCGCTTTTCTTCTGTTATGGATCGACAACGGTGCTCGGGGTTGTAGACGAGCCCCGGTGCTGACGGCAACTTGATAGAGTAGGGATCCTGTTGCTGGGAGGGGACTGCTTGAAAAGGAGTAGTGAAGATGTCTGTAACCAGTGTATCCTGTAGCGATGTACCAGCAAGTTTGCTGAAGAACTGTTTGCGGTTGACTGCTGCTTGGTCTACCTCTGATGTACAGGTTTTGAGGGGGGCACCTCTCCCTGCGATAACCCGAGCTGCCTTGTGTCAAAATTCTCGGGTCAAAAAAAGGTGGGAACCCTAGATTCTTTCGTTTTCCGCTGTGATGAGCGATGTATCGTCAGATCTTTCGTTTTTCCGCTGCTACTTGGCATTGGTGCCTGGGGCTGTAGGAGCGCCCCGGTGCTAACAGCAAGTTACAGGAGGGATCCCGTTGCTGGGAGGGGGCTACTTGAAGAGGAGTAGCACATGTTTGATATATATTTGTAAGCGCGGAGGTTTGCAATTTGGTGACTGCTGTGTTGATTTTGTGTTGATAAGTCATTCAGCAGGATGACCTTGACGGCGGAGGGTTTTGATCCGGTGGCCGGGTTTCCCTTGGTTCATTGTTTTGCTTTTCTACGAGAAGCCTGAATGCTTTGGTTTTCGCCAGCATTCGTGACGATGTACAGGATCAGGGAGGGGCAAGCCTAGTGCTGCTGGAAAAGCACGGCTGACCCTGTTGACAAGAATGCAGAGATGGTAAAGTCGTTTATAAGGTTGCCCTCGTAGACAAGCAACAGGAGAGAGTGGGCGCCACGTGCGCCACAAGGCATCAAGCAACAGTCGCAAGAAATTCACCGACGTAAAGACGCATAGAATTTCCGCAACTCGGAACAATTCCAAGTACCAAAGACACGTCGGGAGATACATACCCCGAGGATCCACGCCTGTGTAATGGCCACTCGCACACTTTCTCGCTCTCAAACCACACAAAAATAATACGGCAGTAGCGTTCGTAAGGATGACATAATCCACCTCACGGACATTAACCATAGGGTAATCAATCCGAGTCAAAACCTTAACAACTTTGGAGCCGCAATCTGACAGCAAACAGCAACCTCAAGACAACGTATTACAATACTCGGAAATCAGCATTTGTTTCGTCAATATGCCTAAGTAAGATTACGCGTAAGGGTTCAGAGGGTTCTTGCAAATCCGAGCCCTAGAGCGCGTTTTTCAGACTGTTTTTTGCATTACGCGCGCGGCCGGCCTCCGCTCGCCGCGAAACCGGCGGGGATCGGTAGCCCCTCGCAGCGGGCACCCTCCCCGCCCGCCGGGCCGGCGCCTCGCGGCGCTGGGTGGCGGCGCACAAGGCGCGGAGTGGACGCGAAAACTCGGTTCGGTGACGCTGGCTGCTGCCGGTTGACGCAAAAATGAGAACAATACCCTGCCTCAACTCTGTGACGCAAAAATGAGAACAATACCCTGCCTCAACTCTGTATGTGCGCATGTCCCGCGGTTGATCTCTTTTTTTTTTGCGTTTTTGCGGATGGCGAGGTGTGTGTGGCGGTTACACGGTAGGCTACAGGCATTTCTTCGCGCGTCTCTGGTGGGGATACATCTATCGCTCTACCTAACAAAAACTCTGCCTGTCTGTGTCAGTCTGCCAGAAAAAAATTAGCCGACAAATTTCTGCGCCGACAAACAAACTTCTGCGGAGTAACTTTGTTTGCGGATGGTGCAGCCCGCTCGGCACATAACGAAATTGCGTATTTTTTCGGCGCGTCTCTAGGCGCAAGGCATTATGCGTTGTGCGCGAAAATTGTGTAGCAATGGGTGTGTCAGCGTCTGACGCGGTAGGTTGGAGGACGCGTGTTATCAGTGCTCACTCTCTGCCCTATAGGTGAATCTCCTACCGGGCAACCCGCCTGGGCTGTCAAGAAACACAAAAGAACAATACACTGCTGTTATTCTGTGTTTGATGGAAGAAAAAAAATCTTTACATCTGGGGTTTATTTTCCGGCTGGGACCTCCGCGCGTGTTCTAGCTTGGCGTTTGACATGTGGAGCTCCTCCTGTATGAGCTACTGCTGCAGTAGGTCGTGTCAGTACATATAGGCTGCGATGACTGCCACAGGTTTTGGGCGTGTGTTGATGTGCGTTATACGTGAGTTTGTTTCCCGGCTTGCAGCTTTTTCCGGCGGCACTCATCACAGATTATTATAAGTCTGCACTCGCTGTGGCATCAAATCCTGCTGTGTGACCTACTGCTTCAATAGGGTGCATAAGAAGGGCTGCGACGAGAACGAACGGCAGGACTTTTACTGAGTTAAGAAAGCTTGGCATGTCTACCTTCTTTCTCGCTCGCAAGAACGCTGTGTGTGGCATCAAAGCCGGGCGTCAACTCTGGCGATTACCCGTATTCAGACACATTAAGTTCCTGAGCGGCACTATCTTCCGTGATTTGAAAACTACCCGACGACTCATAAACCAGCATATTTTCATCTGTATATGCCCTAGAGAGAAAAGAGCGGGGTGTTTTGCCTGTGGACTAAAAGGCTGACGTTAGCTGCCAGCTCAGATTTTGTGCCAGGTCAGACCGCGAGGTTTAGAGCGCGAACGAGTCTCCCCCCGTCTCACAACCACACTGTTCTTCCAACAAAACGAGAAATGAAATCGGGTGCCATCTCTCTGTCCAGTCTCTCAGAAGTTTCCCCCCACAAGCGTAAACCCGTCGACTCCTCTGCCGCTAGAGGCGAACCCCGGGCCATCACCGAGAAGGGTAACCCGGACTGGGATTGCCCCGCACCTCCCTGCCACGGCCACCTCAAACGTGTGAAGAAGAGGGAGGGCGGATTCTTCGCGTCGTGCGACCACCGTGTGCGTGGTGACTCCAGCACCTGCCAAGTCACGACTACACTGCTCGCGGAGAGCAGCGACAACCCCAAGCTTTGCCTGGTGTGTCAAGGACCGGTCCAACTGGACCACTGCTTCCCGTGCCCTACGGCCTGAACAGATGTCGTGCCCGTTGTTCACGCCATGTGCCTTTCTGTCGTAGTTCTTTCATGCTTTTTGTCATGGAAGAAAGCTATATCTCTCTGGGACTATGTGTGCCACGCGTTGACTAGTGCTCCTTCTGTGGGAGATGACGTGCCACGGGAAGGCACGTTATCATTCTCCGGGGCAAAAGTTTCTTACGTTGGTTGTGACTTCTTACAGAAGAGCCAACTCTTTCGTAGTCCGTGGTGCTGCAACATTGTTCACCACTCGCCGTAAAAGTAGTCGGGCCGGTTATTCTCTTATTAAGATGTTCACAAAGTACTGCACTTTTGCCGGTGTCAATTTTTTGCAAGTAGCATGGTCCAACAAAGTTGACCGCACATTGACAGTCATTGTAAGTAGGATTGGTTTCTTTCACCGCTATTCAATTGAAGTAGTGTTTCATTCAAGGCTTCCTACAGAAGAGCCAACTCTTTCGTAGTTCGTGGTGCCATAGTACTGCACTTTTGCCGGGGTCAATTTGGTGTAAATAGCATGGTCAAACAAAGTTGACCGCAGCTTGGCAGTCATTTGTAAGTAGGATTGGTTTCTTGCACGGCTATTTCAATTGTAAGTAGTGTTTCATATACGTCGGTTGTATCTTTTCGGCTGTAAGGTTGCGCCAGTTTTTGGAAATGCGATCCTTCTACGGGGAGTATCGCTAATTAGGGCCACCGCTCCGGTTGCCGCGTATGCTTGGCCGTGGTGTTTTTGTAAGTAGCGTACTTTTCCTGCGAAAAGTAACCGCAGCTTGGCTGTCGTCGTAAGTAACCTTGTGGGTGTTTTTCATGACTACCTCAATTGTAAGTCCTCTTTCTGTCGGTTGTGGATTTGTTGCTGCGGGAGTTGCGCCAGATTTAATAACTACGATCCTCCTATTGGGAGTGTCGTTTTTTTACCGTCAGCGCTGCTGTTGCTGTGTTTTCAAACGGGAACCAAGGATCGTGCGATCTGCCCTTACATGTTCATTGGAATTCAATTCAAATAATAACACGAAAGTTTTTTGTCATCATCCGTCACTCTCTACAGCAGTGTGATTCACCTCACAACATTCGCGAGGAATAACACATTCAACCTCCCTATTCCTTCGCCCTATTCCTTCGCACGGGCAACTTACCTCTGCAACCTCTTGGTAGGAGTCATTACTTTCTTCTTTCAACGTCAACCTTATCCTCTTCCACACATGTTTGTGAGGGCGGGGACGCCAAAGGCGTCCCCGCCCGATCCTTGTAGTACGTATAGTCTAGTACAGCAGTATGAAGAGCTGTACTAAACGCAATAGTACGTATAGTACGTATGAAGAGCTGTACTAAACGTACTGGCTTCATACATCGAACGCTGCAGCATCCATGTATTATTCCACGATTACCCGAGCAGCATATACAGCGATGTCCATCCTGTCGGTAACAGGCCTGATGCTCAATCAACAAGGCAGCACCGCAGCTTGCGCTACTTTCGCAACAACAACAACAACAGCTTGTAGAAATGAAAGAATTGTTCTCGCACTTCCAACAAGTGTTAACTGGTCTTAGAAACCCTTCGGAAGAAAAAAGAAACTGTTCGCAGAAAAAATGTGTATGGTTGATTAGAGACCAGAAAGAGAGAGAAGTAATGGCTTGTCTCCCATCATCCATCCAGACACCTCGCTCGACATCATTGCAACAAGGGTGTGCGTTTTCGCTGTAACAGCTCCACAGCTCCCTCTTTTTCGTAGGGATACGATGCTGGGCCTCAGGCATAGGGCGCTACAGTACGACAGCTCGGAAGAATGGGTCGATGACGATGACAGGTGGACGGAGCTGGATCCCGGCGACTGGAGGGACTGGGTGCACATCGCCCTGACCGGGCTGTATCAGCTTGTCGTGTTCATGGCGGTCTTGCACCTGTGGAGGCAGCGCTCGTGGCCACCCTACTGCCCTCGGCAGATATCCCTCGTGTAAGTGGAATGGTAGGCTTGGCGTCGAGACCCCTGAGAGGAAGAGACGTAAATGATGTGCAAGCCGCTCTAATCGGCGTGTCTGGTGTCCCACAACGGCGGATCCTCGGGCGATGCCAGTGTATACGTAGCAGTAGTTTTCCCGCTCCGCGTTTTGTCTTAGCGAAGGACAGCCCGTCTTGCAACCGCGAACAAACCTGTTCTGCTACAACCGATCCTATAACAGCAGCAGCAGCTCTTTGTGAGGATCTGCCTGATAGCACTGCTTGGTTCACTCTGCCCAAGCTTGCTTGGTCCCTCTCCATATCTTCCTCTCTCAGCGGAGGGTCGCAGCGTGTGTGTGCACTTGCGGGTGGCGAGTAAGTCTTGAGAATGAATTTTGGCGTAGTCCAGCAGTAGCAGCAAGCCCCCGGCATCCCGCACGAACAGGCGCTTGCAGCAGTAGTAGCGTTGGCGACAGAGGTGCGCCCACTCATACCTTACCAGTAGGGCCCCTATCGATTCGAAGCTTTGCTGGCTGGCCTGTGGGCCTGTGGGCAATATTATAGTAGACTATATTCCGGGTGCCATCAACCATCAACCATCGGCGTCTCACAGGGGTAACAGCAGTGTTTGTGTGTTTCTCGAAAAAGCCAGCAGTACAGTCATCAAGAGGCGAAATTGGATCTGGCGGGGTGGTGCCATGTTCGCACTGCGACCTCCAACAAGCTGGACCCACATGGAGTTTCGATGCCGTTCTTGTACCGCGGGCTCGGGTGTTGTGGTGCCCGGAAAGTGCAGCAGTGTCGACTATAATAGTTCCTGCCCTGTTCCTGCTACTGCTGTACCGTGTCTTCTGGGATTCGACATAGTCTAAGCCCGTCCAAGAAGTAGACTACTTAATTTTTTCTTGTTTTGTTTTTTTTCTTGTCATAACTTTTCTCTTTCCACAGATAAGACTGTGACCACGGAAATTGACCGAGTCAAGTGCTGGATAAGTACGGAGAGATTGAGACAGAAGGAGGTACTGGATAGAGAGACCGGGATGGTTTTTAATTGAAGACAACAACAACAGATAGACGCGAACTGAACCGGCATGAGGCATGACCCATGGCACGGCAGCACTACCTTATGATACACACCTATGATATGCATGCGGTCGTATTCCATGTATGGTACATATCTAGTACCTGTTAGATACCACCCCAGATAGGCTCGTGTTTTTGCTACAAGTCACACCTTGAGCAACATGTCCATACAACAGGTAAAGTCCAGACTACACTGATGTACAAAGCATATGAGGAACAGGTTGAACCCGCCAGTTTGGCAGCCATCTTACTGCCTGTTACATATCTGCATATCCGAACTTTTGCCTTTAATAGACTCCTACGCTGTGTCGGCAAACCTGCACTGTTTTTTTGGCGTAAAAATAGAAAGTTCAAATTCTACGTTGTACTTCGTATCTGGCTGCCGTTGTGTGCCGGGAAGGTACATGCTAGGGTGGGGTGAGTCTACATGGAAAATGCTGGGGTGGGTGTTCGTATGGTGAACAGCAATCACCTATGTGTGTCCAGTTTGCTGTTTTTTGTGAGGTTCCATGGCTCACGTGCATGATTTCGCTGGTGCAGATACAGCACAACAGCATACCATAGCAGTTGTTTTTGTTGTTTTCGCATGAAAAACCGTCCCGTTCTCTCTGCCCATACCTTCCTTTGTCTGTACTAGTCTTAACACTTGACGGAATCGATTCCCGTGGTCACAGGCCAACTCGCCCAAAAAAGGTATACGAAAATACAATGGACCCGAAGGGGACGGGACCAAAAGACAACAACGACAGAATAGTTCAGGCCATTTCGCTCGTCTCTACACGCAAGACACCTACCAGCAGCTCTCTTATGCTCAGACGCTGAAGTGGGTCGAATGTCAGAGCGTGGAAGCCACGATCCGACAACGACGCCTACTGTTCGCGGGAGCATTGGCAAGGCAGCCGGACGGGCGACTCCCGAACTGATGTTCGGCGAACTGGCAGGGGGGGAGAAGCGACGTATGGGGGGACAGGAACAGAACTGGCCGAAGTGTGTGCTTGACGACCTGAAGGCATTCGGGGCCGACCACGGATCTACGAAAGCTGATCCATGTTGTTTCGGAATCCCGGTACCGAAAGACACGGCATCAACGTTAAAGTGGACGGAAGCCGCGAAGGTAGAGGGGGGAGTACCCTGGCATGCGGCGGTGCCGCAGGGACCTGAGAGGTTCATGACCTCCTGGCACGAGAAGGAAGACGAGGCCAGCCGACAACGGGCGCTCAAACGAAACCACAAGCCACCAACCAATGGGGCGGGAGGGGGGCAGGAGACGGACGAGACGGCGAGGGAAAAAAGCAAACGAGAAGAGACGGACCGAGTGGCGCCATACGTGCCGGATTGAATTTCTTTTAGCCAATCCCCCCCCCCCAACGCTGCACCTGCCTCCTGCACCTGCCTGTTCGCAAAAATTGAATAGGTTGGCGTCGCGTGGCACCGACGCTGTAAAACAAGCCACCAGACCCTAGACATGAAATAACTGAACTAACCAATTTTTATTTTCCCATACCGTGACACAAACCCGCCAAGCCAGACATGAAAGAGCTGAACTAACCGACCTTTTATTTTCCCATA
>CACKRE030000728.1:38707-51585 GCA_902602495.3 Ectocarpus sp. CCAP 1310/34
GGGGGGGGGGGGGGGGGGGGGGGGGGGGGGGGGGGGGGGGGGGGGGGGGGGGGGCTGTCTTGTCAGTGCTTCTGCTTCTGCTGCTGTTGTTGTTGTACGGCATGGGAGGTTGTCTCGAGACTAGCGTACGCAAATGTAGCGCAGAACATTCTCCCTCGTAAGGACTTAAAACTAGAAACTAACATCGAAGATTTTGAATTTGTGTGATTTTTCGTTGCTGCGGTTGCTGGTGCAGTATGAGGAATTCCCCTCACCCGCTGGCAGCCCGTTGTTAATTCATTGGCATGCTGTGGTGGTGGTTACTGTGTTTTCCTTCTTGCAGATGAAGGGCTCGTTGCGTGATCAGCTCTCCATCGACGAGCTCCGAACCGAGTTCCAGAAATTCGCCGAGAACAGGATGGCTAGAGAGCTGCCAGACTTCTACCAGGTGCAGTTTTGTTTTCCACCGTCACCATGTTTTTCGTTGTCACCACTTGTTCTGCAGCACTTTTTTATTCGTCTGAAACTTTTACTAGGAAAAAAAGTACACACACAGAAAGACTACCCGTTCGAGATATACCCACAGTCGAACGGGATGTAACTGTTGAAGGGGAAATACATTGGAACACATTTCTACCAGGCATTCCACCATTGGTTTCGTTCTTGCCAGGTATTTTGCCATGCTATTCGGTCTGTCTGTACTAGTGACTCTTCGCATCTACAAATTTTTGCGCGCTCTGATTGGTCGAGCGTTGGTTCGGGCAGTCAATTCATCTCCATCACCCTTTCCCTATTCCGCATTCCGACAACGCCGCGTTTTGCCGCAGTTCACGGCCGCTAGGCCGTGCGTTGGCCGTGGGTGAGGGTTAGGGTTAGGGTTGGGTTGGGTCGGCCACGGTGTGTGACACATCCCATGTGCGGAACCTGGGTTCAACGTCCGGTTAGACCTAAAGAGTCACTAACAGACCGTAAAGTAGCCCATTTTTTTCTGATTTGCTGTCGAAGGAGAAACGCACCGAACACGGTTCTATTAAGCATTCTGACCCATTTTTCATTTGATGTGTTACGCCGTATGATGCATCGTTTTTTTTTACGGATTGTTCAAGGGGAAACACATCGAACACATGCCGCTACCCCCCGTACAGCCAGGTTGTCCACTGAGACACACTACAGTTAGTATCGACGCCCAGAATGGACGAACCAGATTACCGTTGGGACGCCGCAGTCCACCTCGTTGTGTTTTTTGTCTCAACCTCGCCGTCGTCAACTGCCGCTGCTTTGCTCGCCCATCAACAATGACCGAACAGTTGACCAGTTGGTGTACGGCAGTAAAGCTCTGGATCACGGACTTACCCTTTTTTTGGTGCTCCTCGCGTCGTTACAATGAAATTTACAATGAATACAGGCGTGTCTGGACCGGGATGAGATCGAAGACTTTTTCGGCCGACAGGCCGCTACCACCGCCATCATCGATAGGTAGACTAAATGTCGCTGTTTTCTCCTACTTAGCATGTTTTGTTTCTCTTCGCATGCCTCTTGGTGCCCGGCTGTAATGTACTTTTTGTGCTTGACTGAATGGAAAGACTGCCGCCTGCTTCGTGTCCGCCTGATACTGTATGTACCCTTATTGCGCCTGTCCGAATGGAAAACAGGCGTCTGCTTTGAATCAACCCTGGATGTTCTTGATTGTGCTTGACGGTATGGAAAAATTGCCGCTGGTTTCCAGTACAGCTAGCTCGTTTTGCTGTGTATCTGTCCCTCTCTGTTGGCGAAAGCCCCGCGCAGGCGTCACGACTCAGATGTGCACAAGCTTGGCAATCAACCACTCAGGATCAAGGCGAACTCCAAGGGTAAAGTCACAGCGCTCTCGTTACCCCGCTGCTTTTGATGTTTTGTTCTTCGGGTGTTTTGGTACATGGCATGAGCGGTACATGGCACACTGCATCAACCACCAATGAAAATACTTTCGATGGCAGGGTCATGTATGTATGTGTATATGTTTCTTGTATTTTTTTAAGGTTTATTCGATCCGGATCGGAACAAGAGCTGAACATCAGCGATCGCATCAGGAACAAAATTCTAAACACTGAAATCACGAGGTGAGTAAGAACGACTGGCGGGGGAACTTGTTGCCAGAACTTCACCTGAGAAACTGCTGTCGTTTCGCTTACTCAGCGCTGTTGTTCGGAAAGATAGGGGTACCGACGGTTTCGTTGCAGCCATCGCTCGCTCAGTTCGTAGCCACTATCGCATTGTGTTCTATCAGAAGCGTTTCAGCCTGTTCCTCGATGTCTTGGCGGAACGTAGGGAGTCGAAGGTGCTTTGCTTGGCCAATGATAAATCAAAGGCATCGGTGATGCCCTCCCCTACGCGGAAGGGAAAGGAAGTGCCATGCGGCAATGTTTTCATTTTTATGGTGAATACAGAATCGCGCAATTCTTGTTTCTTAACCGCAGTGCGTTCACTCTGGCCTATTGTCACCATCTCGACCCGAGGTAATGATTTTACGATTTTTCCCTTCGTCATTGAAAATCTCTTTTCTTTTCTCTGTATTTGTATCACGGTTGGTTTTTGAAATTTTCTCTCAGTAATTGTGGTACTATGCTTGCTCTTTGATATTTTTTGTATGTGATTGCATCATTGATGCTTGTTATTTTTTTTTCTCTGTAATTGTGTCGTGGTTGTTTCTTATTCTCTTCTCTCTGAAAATTGCAATATGTTCGTTTTTGTTCTATTCTCTCTGTAATCGTATCACGGTTGTTTTTGCTCTTCCCTTCCCTGGCCTTACTACACTTGTCAGCTACAACATCTTCAACGAAGCCATGTCTGTGGCGATGAACATGATGGACACGAACTTTAGCGCGGCGTTCAAGCGGAGCGAGGCCTACAAGCAGCTCGAGAGGAATGTCCAAGACGAAGCGGAGGAGTTGGAGAGGCTCAAGAAGGTGGGTGGGCAGCAAGCTGGGAAGTAGGTACAGTCGACCCCGCTTTAAGGACGCACATGATTGTTCCTGAAAAAAGCGTCCTTAAAGCGGGGTTTCGTCCTTAAAATTCAGGGGACGATAGCTCATCATTCCCGGGGCCAAAGGAGGCATGTTATACCTCAAACTACGCGTCTTTTGCTAAGGAAGGGGGGGTACGACAAGTCAGCATCGCCGAGACGAGTGGCAACCGTTTGTTGACGTCGAACATATTTACAATACTTGAAATGAGATGTACAGCAGCCGGGGACGTGTTGGAAGCAACTACAGCACACCAGTTTGTACTTGGCCAACTAATGTACTGCATAGCCGGCCGCGGAAGGAGGAAAGTCCAAGTAGACATATATCTATCTCATTCTTGTAAAACAAAAAACAAACGAGCGTATTACAGCGTCGCACCGAGGAACACCAGTACGTATCACTGTCTGTCCCGGCGGAGACCAAAAGCTACCCTGATGGCTTTCCCTTCCACATATCGCGAAGAGTTCCCCGAACCTCCTCCCGCTGCCTGGCTCTACGGCTCTGTTGAGTTTCATGAGTAAACGAATGAACGGTCTTCGAAAGAAGGTACTGCGTGTCACGGTGCTCGCCACCCCTTCNCCGGGGACGTGTTGGAAGCAACTACAGCACACCAGTTTGTACTTGGCCAACTAATGTACTGCATAGCCGGCCGCGGAAGGAGGAAAGTCCAAGTAGACATATATCTATCTCATTCTTGTAAAACAAAAAACAAACGAGCGTATTACAGCGTCGCACCGAGGAACACCAGTACGTATCACTGTCTGTCCCGGCGGAGACCAAAAGCTACCCTGATGGCTTTCCCTTCCACATATCGCGAAGAGTTCCCCGAACCTCCTCCCGCTGCCTGGCTCTACGGCTCTGTTGAGTTTCATGAGTAAACGAATGAACGGTCTTCGAAAGAAGGTACTGCGTGTCACGGTGCTCGCCACCCCTTCCCTTCGCGTACACAGATAGCGCCCGCAGTTGAGAAAAATTCTGTCATGAAAAAAGGCTCAACTTTGCACGAAAAATATGCAAAAAGGGCCAAGAAACATCGCTCAATCTCGGCCACAACGTAAGAAACGCCCCAATAAGAAACGTGATGGTGCGATACCCCCATGACATGAGAAACCTGCGGTGCTCCCAACCCCCTCCCAAGCTGAACAGAAGTGCATTTCTTTGTAGGGGGCAGAATCCCGCGCCCCTGCTGTTCACAGTGAGTGCTGTACTGTAGTACTGCCACACATCGCCGACAACCATATGCTCTCCGCTGTTGTACGGGATTGATGGCACTCTCCACCAACTCTCTTGAGGGCTTGATGATGTGGGTTGTCCTCAGAGATCAAAAGACAGAAAAAAGAAAATACGAAGTACTTGTTGTAGTCTAAGGAAAAAGAGAATCGGGAGAATGCGACAGTCCAAAGGAAGAAGACATGCCATTTACAAAATGGACGACTTGGGCCGGTACTTCCACCCAAAAGAAGGGATCGGTGAGGCTCGAACCGATTTTGACGTTTTTTAACTGCGGGCGCTATCCGTAGGATCGAACATCCTCCAAGCGAGAGGTAACCTCGCCCTCGGTGAGGGACGAAGTTGTGCACGACTCTTCTTTTGGCGGCATCAGATGGACCGCCTGTAGATGGGAGGTTGTAGCTCCAGCAGCAGACCGCTCGCTACGTCTGCTGTCTGTGCGTCGCTACTTCTGCACTCACTACTGTGGTGCGTGGTTCGTGCAAAGAGTGGCCCGCAGGCCCGCAGGACACACAAAAAGGGGGAGTACGTGACAGAAAAGATGGGGGTACCCCATTATCGTATATTCTGCTGGGGCCCCGGTGCTCAGCAAAAACAAGTTTCCTTTACGCGGGGAGTTTCCGTAATGCGAGCGTCCTTAAAGCGGGGTCGACTGTGTTTTGTCTCTTTCCTTCTTGGGTGTTGGTTGCTGTTGCTGTGTTGTTGGTGGTGGTGATGTTCCCACTCGGGCAGGTTATTCACGTTTCGGGGCGACGATTCACGCACTGGCTGTAGCTGTTGTCCTCATGTTCGATTTTTCCCAAGCGTTTGGTCGTGTCAATGCCATCACGGGAAGTAAAAATAGTCAGAAAAAATCTCCTCTGTTCCGCCACCCGGGAGACCCATGAGAGTGGAATTTTGTTTCCCCTCTGCACAAGAGAAATGATAAATGATGTTTGGGGGGGCCTTGACGTTTTTCCCCAACCCCGTCGTCGGTGTGTGTTGACTGTCGTGCTGCAGTCTTCACTTTGGCCCTCTGGCGAGGGCACCTACACCGAGCTGAACTCTCGAGTCTGTCTGTCTCCCCCCTCCCCCCTTACCCCCCGCCTTTCCCATTTTCAGATGAACCAGCTTCCGCCCAAAAATCACGTCCCGACAGAGCCGAAGGGTTTTGTGAGGGTGTTTCGGCGGTTCTTTCCCCCGCCTCCCAGTGAGGCCTCTCTGAGATCGGGTTCATCGCGCTCGGACGGGAGCTTCGTGGGAGGGAGAGAGGTCTCCACGACGTCTTATCATCCTAGCGTGACTACGGTGAGATTTGCTGTTTGCTGTTGGTATTGCTGTTGGTCCGGTTGTTTTTGTCATTGTTGCAGGCGTTGCTGCTGTTGATACCGCTCTTCCTCATCTGTCTTTTTTTCCTTATCTCACGTGTCTTTATGTCGTTGCTTTCAGGAATGTACTGCCAGGATGAGCATGAAGATGATGAGCAGTCGCAGCCTCTTGCCGCCCGAAAGCGGGCGGAATGCGGGAGCAGGTGCGGCGGTAAGGGGGGACGAAAGCGATCTCGAGGTGTGACGTTGAGCCATGCGGTTCACTGCATGAATGCCAGGTTCGGACAAAAAACTCAACCTGTGATGGCACCCAATTAGCCAAGGAGGCCTTCTTTTGGGGGCCAATGGAGACAAAACGTTTTGGTGGGAACAGACGGAGGCGGCTTTTCGCGGACCGTTTTTGTTCATGTGAGGGAAGGAGGCTTTTTTTCGGGGGTCAAATGAGGCGTGTACGTTTCTTGTGGCCAAATGATGCGTCTTGGACGGGACGAAGGAGGCGTTTTCCGGGGGGTGAGGTAGGTGTTTTTTTTTCGGGACACATGAGGCATTTTTCAAGCCGACGGAATCAGGCGTTTCTTCGGGGGACGAAGGGAGGCGATTGCAGGAGATTGAAGTAGGGAGAGCAAATTGTTTTATCGTCGATTCATCAGTTTTAGAGTGTGACCCGGGCGAAGGAGCGTGTCTCCGCCTCGCGCTGGTATTGTCATTGCCTGGCGTGTCGTAAACACGGTGTTCAGTTCGTGGTTGCACCGATCGTTGAGGAGAGTGGCGTTGCGTTCGCGCTAGGGACCAGGAAGGTCGCTCCTCTTGTCGCTATGATCATTGAAAGGTTATTTGCTGAATATGTTTTGATTTCTTCGTTACAGAAACATTACAAACTTGTCTTAAATCCGTAGACGAGCTCGTGTGTCTTTTTTTTCTGTGGTGTTGCACTCGACAACAACGTATAGGGCCGCGGCTAGATCGTCGATTCCCGGCAGAAATTGAGAGAATTTTTTAATCGAAGGAGATTGCGGTCCGCGCGCAGGCAGCACGATTCACTGGTACGGCGGCCCACGGTTGAGTTTTTAGAAAGTAACATAACCTCACAGGAAGACTACCCGGTTGAGTTTTGTTGGATGGACGACCGACCGTACGGTATGAAAACGGCGTACGGGAGAATCGGCGGTTTTCGATGTACACGTACGTCGGTACGGGAGGATTTTCATTGTTTTGTATGATTGTTTTTTGCGCGATTATCAAGAATGTTATCAGGTAAACAGTAAATCGTACCAGAGCGTTACCCTTTGTCCCTACTCGCCGACTCTGGTTGCTCGATTCGGGAATAGAACTTCCCCGCACCGAGTGTGAGCTTGGGCGTCGATTCCGAAGGTCGGCCCTCTGTTTCGTTCGTTGGTTCTGCTTCTCCCGGCCGGTTAGTAAACCGTACTGTATGGTGTTTCTGTTTTCCGTGGTACGGGTGTCGGCGAGTCGCCGGGCGTGGCTTGTTGTGTTCTCGTCTTTTCCTTTTGTCCTCATCAGGCTGGCCACACGGGGGGTTAGGGTTGGCGTTAGGGTTGGCGATTCCCAACTTGTTGTCCGCATTGTCCGTCCTTCGGCGTTGTTGCGGTTGATTTCGTAGTGCCACACGCTAGACTAACAGTTTGGTGTCGAAAATGTTGATGCGCACCCTGTCTGCCTGTGTTGTAAGAGCTGCGATTTGGAGCTGCCGGAAATTACGAGAAAGAAACATCGAAACGGGATTTTGACGCCGTTTTGATGCATGTGAAGGATAGTGTGCTCAATAGACGTCTTCGGCGTGTGGCCACTTCGTTGTCGTTGTTGTTGTGAATATTTTCGTTGTGCCCGAAAGTTGTCCTACGTTTGTTTTACCTCCCACGCATTGCGCTCGTGGGGGACGTACGTATCAGTACCATACCCGTTGTTTGTTGTAGTTTCGCGGAAGCCGCTATTTTGTCCCCGGTGTTTTTTTTCGTCGACGCAGGTATGGAAATTCGGCGGAGCTGGGGGCTTCTCACTCATGTCTGACGTCAGACCGAAATAACTTCGCGAACGCGCCTAGAGCAGACTTTGGGAGCGCAGGGGGGGGGAGGGAGGTGGAGGGGGGGCGACGGTGCTGTTGATTCAACATAGGTGTAATTCGTTCGGCCTACTGCAATGGAGTCCGTCGTCGAGCCCCCAGAGGCAATCAATTTATGGTATTTTGTCGTATGCGGGAGTAGGCGTTTTGGCCCGGGGATGGTCTGTTGGTATCCCCTCCCTGGAGATGGATGATGAGAGCTGTGTGTGGGCCATCGGTAGGTGGGTGCGTCACCCTGGTTGGTGCGAGATGTAACGTAAGTTGTTCTTTGGTTGTGGTTCGAGAATGTTGTGGCGTTTTGTATATCTAGGCGCGGGAGTGTTGGTATGTAAGCGAAGTGACTTACCGTGAGGAGTATATATGGGGGGCAGCATTCGGCGGGACCGACATTCCCTCGCGGACTCTCTGTGATGAAGGAGGGGGGCGAGACTTGGCCGTGACAGGATGCTTCGTGCGGGTCCTCTGTCTTCTCACGTGATGTCGCTTGTATATTCGTCATTCACGCAAGGTTGGGTGAGGAATAGATACGTGTAGGCATCTCTGGTGTAGGAGTAACATTACCGGTGCTGCTTGCGACGTTTGGTATTACGGTGGAACATAGTAGTCAGGACCAAATTGGAATATTGTGTAACTTCGTCAATACGGAGTCCCCTATCACAAACTATAGCGCAAATTGACGACAAAGCACAGAGCTCTCTTTCTAAAAAATAAAAATAAAAAATAATCACCATGTCTTCGTGGAAATGAAGAGACACATTTTGCTAGCTCGAACGACGTGCTGTAGAACCCAAGCGACCGAAACAAAGCACCCACACCACAGACCAGTGCGAGCTATGGAGGGTGGCACTAGTCCTGATGCGAAGCGGGCCCGTACTTCCGCGGACGGAGGCCAAACGAACTAAAAAAATACAGCAGCAGCGGAGGCGCCGCCGCCGCCGCGGCGGCACCCGGCTCCATGACCGCACGCTCACGCCGTGCTGCGCCGGAGGGCGAACCCAATCCAATCTTTGACGACCCGGTGGTGGGGGAAGAGATCGAGGGCTTGATACGAAGCGGGCCCGTACTTCCGCGGACGGAGGCCAAACGAACTCAAAAAATACGGCAGCAGCGGCGACGGCGCTCTATCCTGCCGCAGGCTGCAGCAGCGGAGGCGCCGCCGCCGCCGCGGCGGCACCCGGCTCCATGACCGCACGCTCACGCGGTGCTGCGCCGGAGGGCGAACCCGATCCAATCTTTGACGACCCGGTGGTGGGGGAAGAGATCGAGGGCTTGATGGGAGACCCGCCCAGCGTGAGCGATGACGAGGAGCGTGCTGCCGTTCGAAAGCATGCTATCGAATCCCCAGAGACTGCTGTCCGGGCTTTCATCAAGGAGCGAGCAAGGAGCCTGGCGATCGGAGCTGGCTGCCCCCACTCCCTGCCCCTCGTGACTTGGAAGGACGACCCAGCTTCCGCCGTGACATGCGGGAAGCATCAGGCGCATCTGATTGGGAACGTCGACTTGCAGGTATGCACACAGCTGCAGCAGCGCTAGGTGTAGACTAGTCTAGCCGATGCCGTTTACAGCAGTAGTTGGGCACAGCAGTAGCTGTACAGCAGTGGCCATGCAGCCCGACGTCTTCGTTAGGCAGCAAAGCGCAGCGTGAACTACGGCAGAGAGCTTTGAGTTCCAGTAGCTTCCCGGAGAGTTCCATTAGTATTGCCCTGTCCCCAAAACGAGTTGAGGGACAACGTGCTACATAGAAAAAACATGCACCCGCCTCCATGACGCAGTATATCACCCTCCCTGAATCCGTGTGTTGTTTTGCAATCCATGGGAACACGACAGCCTAGGCACCTGGTGCAAGGTATTTTGCAAACATACTGTTATAGGAAGGCTACAATTTAGTGCATCGAGCGCACGCTGCTGTTCATAGTATTTTTTTGATAGTTATCGATCATGCTGCAAAACTTGTGGAAGGCCAGGTACAAACCTGTGAGTACATTCTCACCTCCTCGGGCGTGTGCACTGCTGTGGTACTTTTTTTGTCTCCATCTGTACATACTATGTGTGCGGCCCTTTTGATTTTGTTCCTGAAGAGAGTGCTCGTATCTTAGATCTCCTGCCTCTGCCCTGCAAAATTTTGCACCAATAATACGAGATATTTCGTTGTCGCGCATAACAATTTACCTCCTCACGCGCCCCCCCCCCACCCTCTATTCTGCGATGTCCTGGTTGCCCCAAAGACGGTGCTCGAAAGGCAACTCAAGTTGGACGGCGATCCCGGATACTGCCTGGCGAAGAGGGTGCGAAACCAGGTGTACTACGATACCCCCACCGATCTGCTCGCCAAAGGAGCCGGGAATCAATGCACTGCCGCCGAGTGCATGGTCGCTGCTTTGAAAGTGTTCTCGGGGAAGGGAAACAAAGGCATACCGACCGAGATCGTGCGCGCCATGTGCATGTATTAGTGTCACCTCCTGGCTGCTGTTGCTAGTGCGTGCGAGTGGCTTGTGGCGGCATTATTTAGCGTGTTAGAAACTTGTGGGGCGGGGGGTTATGTGGAGACGACTCACCCGCCCGTGCACCACGCAGCAGATGCTCGTGGTTGGGACTAGAATTCAGTCGGCAGTTCTTTTCGTTTAGAGGGTTGTTGGGGGCGTTTTGAACGGACGGACGCCGTGTTGTTTCAAATGTTGAAATGCATCGTCATTTTTTGGGTTGCGAAGCATAACGACGGTGTGTGGGGGGGGGTGGGGGGGGTGGGGGGGGGGGCGTCCTTTAGAACTATACAAGTATAATGTTTTAGCTGCTGGTTTGCACGACTGAAATGCACCCTTTGTTTTCGAGTCCCATCATCAATTGTGCCGCTGCCTTCAAGATAGATCTGAATGCACCTTTATTTTATCCGAAACATCTCGGAGGGGGAAGGGACCCTTTCGAAAGATAGACCACAACGAGGTGGGAGGGATATGCCCACCCGTTTGTATTTTTGGAACACGGCTACCAACCCCTCCTTGTACGTATCGATTGAGCACATATATGTGCGGTTTTTTCTGCCCACCGCGTTTTTTTTTTTCGTTGAAGAGGTGGAAGGGTGATCCTCCCTCCCTCACGTATGTTTTTTCACACGACTACCGATCCTTCCTTGCACGTATCGATGGAGCACACAGAGGTGGGCGTGTTTTCTGCCCGCCGAGACAGTTTTTTTTTTTACGGTGAAACACAACGAGAAAGGAGGGAGGTTCTCTGCCCCCCACAACCTTTTTTTATTTAGGACACGGCAATCGATCTGTTCAATGCCTTCAAAATTGCTGCACTCGCCGAGAGCAACAACAGCACACCTTTGGCAGCGGGAAAAAAAAAATACTCCAGGACGAATTTTGCATACCCCCTTTCAATCTCCCGCCCGCAAAACACGAACTACGAGGAAGTCCGGCTGGCGGGTTTTTTCGCCGCCCATTCCTCTCGGACCTTCCGGCAGATTTTCTGCCCCTTTCGCTGATGCTGCTTGTCAGCCAAAAACTGCAAGCCCACCCCTGCAGCGGTGCACTCTGCACACACCCGAGCTTTTTTCCCTCCCGTCCGGACATCAGCAAGAACGATCGCATTCTTAGATGTGTCGCTCCCCGCAGCCGTGTAGTCTGGCAAACAGGCGAGAGCAGCCGACCTCTTCCTGCTGCCCTTTCCTTTCCCTCCAGCCGTCCCCCCGTCCTGTGCTCTGCCGTCTTTGCCGGGGCCTTTGTCGTCGCCCGTGATGGCGTCGAATTTTCCTCTGACGGATGCCAAGTCCACCGCACCAAACCCGGATGGGTGGATCTCATTTTCAGCGACGTCTGCTGCGGAGAGCCCCTTCCACACGGCAATAAGACGGGACTTGTCCGCCTTAGTGGTGTATCTGTCAGCAGTTCTCTGCTTTTTTTGGTCGTCTGTCTGGTACTCGCCAGTCAAGCTCACCCTCGTGTTCTTCCGCTCGTGATCCGAAACGACCTTGGCGGCAGGCGCGCTTAGGATAGGTAGTCTAAGCTCCTCACGGATAAGATTAGCTACGCCCAATGTTCCGCATCGTAGCGTGCGATTCATGACAGCAATTTGAGCCCGTGGCCAGTGCGTCAGCGGAAAGTCGTTTCTCTTCGAAGCCTTGCTCGCAATGGAGCCGTTTACGCTTTCAAGGAACTGGGTGCCCAGGTCGGGCATGAACGCCGTGGATCTGATGCATGCCACGGCGAAAGCGGTGTGCGAGTCGCAAGGTCCGCAGGGGTGCGTCGACCGGATGTTCCCCCCCAAGGAGTTGCAACAGTGCGAGAAAAACGCCCAATCGCGGCTCTCGCCCCATGCCTGGTGCCTAACGGACGACCTGGAATAGTTTTTGGTGGGGTTTTGTGTCATCATGGGAGGGGTGGGGGGTGGGGGTTGTGTTAGACTTAAACAACAGCAAGAAAGACGAGGATCGATCAGTAAAGTTTCTGCTTAGGGGGCGCTCTCGCAATCCATGGTACATACTTTTCGATCTGAGATGATCCCATCACTTGGACAAAGAGCGTAGTGCCGATCGCCTGGCGAAAAGCCTTCTCCGCCTCCGAAATTTGACGGGCCGCTGCGATGCACGCCATCTTTTTTTCCTGCGCGTGCGTATGCAAAGGGCAACCGGATATTTGCGCGTGCGGAGGGAGCAGAAAAATCGGGTCCAAGTACCTCGCTTTCAGACCCCCTTCCCCCCCTCAACCCTCCGCCCTCAATGCTNTCGGGTCCAAGTACCTCGCTTTCAGACCCCCTTCCCCCCCTCAACCCTCAACCCTCAATGCTTGTACTCTATCGGGGCCATTACGCACGAACCGCTTGTTCAGGTACAGAAAAACAAAAACTGAAATGGGCCCACTTCTTTTCACGAAAAGCTGAATCGGGCACGGGCGATAGCAGGTCCGTAATGCTGTTGAAACGTGCGCAAATCTCGTCGGGGTCCCACAGAGGCGTAGTATAAGGTCACAGGCGACGAAAAAAATCGCCGCGAGTCGATTTGTTGTTGTCACTCGGTCAGTTGACTTGCTCGAGACTGCGGCCACTAAAATCACCGAAAGTCGACCCGAACCCCACACGACGAATATTTGTCACAGCATCTTTCATAAGGCAATGCACAGGCTTTCTCCTGCATTCCGCCACAATAGTATACCTTTCGGCGAGGAGAGTTAATTCCGTTGATGAAGCCTTCGGTGAGGCTACTTGAGAGGCTGGTGTGGTTGGCACAGGCGGGTGTGTGCGATAAACGCGGCCGCCTTAATTTCACGTTTTCGTGAAAAAAAA
>CACKRE030000729.1:278-10337 GCA_902602495.3 Ectocarpus sp. CCAP 1310/34
GGCGATGTTCAAGTTAGAGTACAGGTGTTTGAGAGCCAATTTCGAATGCTGTTGCAACAAGAAGATTGCCTGAATGCCATAGTCTCAGAAGAGACAATCAGGGTGGAAAAGTCGGATGCAGACATTCCCAAACTGAAGGAGGAGTATGGTAGGAAGGCCGTAGAGAAGGCCATGAAGGCCTGGCAGTTAATACTGGCAAAGATTCAAGTTGCATCGATCGTACCAGCAATCATCTCTAGTGGTTGCCCAACGGAGTCATGGCGAATATTTCGAAATCATTTTCAACTTCATGCCCACACAGAAAAGACGAGCCTCCAGCTAGAGTGGCAGGAGTTGACGCAAGGGGTTCAACAACACCCGAAAGAGTACCTATCGAGAGGGTGGGTGCTGAGGCAAAGGCTATCATCTTGCGGAGTGACAATTACAGAGGATGATGCTAACAGACATCTTGTGCGCAACCTCCTCCCCGAATATGATGTCTACACAGGTTTTCTGATGTCCGAGAGCGGTCTAGAGAAGGAGAGAGTAGAACGGATTATAGTGAATGCTTGGGCGGAGATGGAGGCGCGAAGGAAGAAGAAGCAGGAGAGCGTGGGAGCTTATGCCCTCGTCACTGGCGGTGAGAACCGTAGTGGCGGGGGAGGGAACACGGGGGGACCGGGGAAGACGAGAGGACAACGGAGGACGGCAGCGCGGCAACAGAAGCAACAACCGCAGCAGCCACAGCAGCAGCATCAGCCGTACTTCAACTATCAGCAAACAGGTATACCCGCCGTCGTACCCGCCTGAAATAAAATATTGCGACCTCCACAACTCCCCGTCCCACAGCAACGAGGAATGTCGCTTGCAGCGGGGTTGGGGAGGTCCCTCGGGCGGCCAAGGTGCGAGCTACGGCGGAAGGCACGGGCCCCAGCATGGGGGCCGGGGCTTTTCTGGAGGAGGACGTCATCAGCAGCAGCCGGCAGGAGGAAGATTCGGGGGACGTGGCGCCGCTTCCGGTGGGAGGGGCAGGGGCCCTTTTCACCAGGGACCGCCGGGCAGCAACCTCCCCGCCTACCCTGTACCTCAGCAAGGCTACGACTACAGCACCTACCCCCCCAACATGTACCGCCCACAGGGAAATGAACCTCCCATCCACCCGAATGACCCTCGCAAGCGGTGTGAGAACTGCGGTGAACTCGGCCACAACCACCTGTTCTGCCCTTCGCGTGTTGATGTCGGAAGGCCAGCTGGCATGCCGGCAGGCAACGCGCCGCCCAGGCACCCGCCGCCCCGGCCGCCGGCCGGTGGTTACAGCCAGCGGCCGCCTTGGGCACACTCGTATGGGCAGGCAAATACGGCGCAGCAATACGGGGGAGAGGGTTACCCGGGGGTAGCGCCAGGAGCAGCAGGAGCGACGGCGGTGGCGACGACAGCTCCATCTACAGGGGGGCATGCGGTGACGCACGTGAGCGGCGTTTACCAAAATCCGGTGACGCACGCGAGCGGCGTTTACCATTACTCGCCCCAACAGCAGCAGCCGGAGTACCTTCCCCCCCCCGTGCAACAGCAGCAGCCCATCTCCAACCCGTACGCTCCTCCGGCGCCTTCGACCGGAGCGTCTCCATCGACTGGTGGGGATTTACATGCGTGTGTGGTGTGGGCTTTTCCAAGTGAGTCTGAAAATGGTGTGCTAGTAGAGCGAAGGGACGACGGATATGCAATGATGAACGTCCTTGATGAGAGTGTAGGAGACGAAACTTGGCTTGCAGACTCAGGCGCCACGAATCACACCACCGGTGACCCGAGGTGCATGTACGATGTGATGATTCCTCCGCCTGGTAGAGAGCGAGTAGTGATTGGCGATGGTAGGACGATGCCTGTGCTTGGTATCGGCAGCCTGAACGTCAAGTTCCACAATGGTGGAAACGATTTTTGCGTGAAGCTCACCAACGTGTATCACGTTGAGGGAATGGGTTACAATTTGTTTTCGCTTCACAAGGCCATGGGAGGGCAACGCATTGAAATGGATCCTATAGGTATCCACCTGTTTGACGGTGGATTAACTTTTCCCCGTGGCGAGCGTGGTTCTTCCTTGAGAGCGACTCGTTTACCGCCCGATTACACGACGCCACTTGCTGCGCCCGTGGTGACACCGTTACCTCCGCCTCCCCCTCGCTCTGCAGACGTTGTGAGTGTGACTGGTGTTGCAACGATGCATGCAATCCCCCGCATGCAGCATTCTCCCCAAGGTGTAGCGTACATGCCCTCTTCCTCGTTTTCTCGTTTCCCGCCCACTGTCGCCAGCGCCGGCAGTGTAGTACCTCCAACGGTGTCTAGGTTCCCGCCCACTGTCAGCAGTGTCGTGCTTCCATCCGCTCCGACGAGCGTTGTGCCGACCCCCGTCTCTGGTTTCCCGCCCGCTCCCAACAGCGTAGTACATTCTGGTGACACCGCCCACAGATATGCCCCCGTGTCGAATTTTCCGCCCGCTGCAGCCGGCATAGTACCTTCCACGGTGTATGGTTTCCCGCCCGCTGCAAACAGCGTAGTGCCATCGTCTGTGATCAATATCCCGCCCGCTGCGAGCAGCGTCGTTCTTTCGACAGTGTATGCCCCCTCCCCCGCTGACAGGAGTGTGGTTTTTCCCTCCGCTCCTCAAGTGCCGCATGGTATGGAGTTGGTAGCTGTTCCCGGGTTGCCATCGCCGGACGTCACCGTTTTTCAAAAGAATAGTGAGGATGATGACCGTGGGTTTATTCCGTTCACAGAGCAGGGAGATTACGAGTGGGCTTTGTACCTCTTAGAACAGAGACAAGAATCGGATGACCCCTACGAGTTTTTAGACTTGATGTTTGAGTCTGGATTTGCCAATGTCTTCGATGATGTTGCTTTCGCCGTTCCCGTTATGGCCCCGGGCAAGCGCCCTTTTTCGGTGGGGAAACCCACCAAGATTATTGACGTTAACCTTCTCCATGTTTCGTCCTCCCACGCCAATGAGTTTCTTTTGCGTGAGCTTGCGAAGCAGCACGGTCTCCGACTGACCGGTGTCCTGCAGCCTTGTGGTGGATGCCTGCAGGCGAAGGGGAAGAAGGCGGGCGTGCCTCACCAATTGGGCACGCGCGCGGAGCGGCCGCACGATCTTTGGCACATCGATCTGTGTGGGCCGATGACGGCCTCGCTGGGGGGTTCGTTTTTCATGATTATGTTCGTGGACAGCTTCTCGCGGTGGATGAAGCTGTACGGGATGAGGCGCAAGTCGGACACCCTCGCCTTCGTCAAGAAGTTCCTCGCCGACATGAGTGGCACCGGTGTCCCTCGCTCTTTCCGGATGGACAACGGGGGGGAGTTCATCGGACGCGACTTCATCGCCTTCTGTGACAACGCCGGCATCCGCCGTACGTACACGGCGCCGGGCACCCCGCAGCAGAATGGTCCGGCGGAGAGTGCGATCTGGCGCGTGAACAAGGCCGGCCACGCCGCTCGTCTCGAGGCACCCCGCCTGTTCCCCAAGATCGACTTCACCCGCGTCCCCGGCTTCGGGCGCGATGGCGAGCGACTCTGGCTAGAATCGTGTCACTGGGCTGCCGGCGGCTTCAACCGTTCTCCGACCAAGGCAAACGTCGGGTACAAGTCGCCGCACGAGCTCTTCACCGGTCGCCCGCCACCGCTCCAGATCGTCCCGTTCTTGCAGCCGGGGTATATGCGTGTGACGCGCGCGAGGAAGATGGATCCCCAGGCAGTGCTGTGCTGCTACCTCAACAACGGCGACAACCATCACGAGTCGGCGGTCAAGGTCCTCAAGTTCGCGACGGGGCGCGTGTGCATGACGAACAACGTCGTGTGGGTCTCCGACCGCGCGCCGTTGCTGACCCCGCCGCTGGAGCTGCCGGCGCCGGCGGACGAGGGGGGAGATTCGAATGTCGCCGCCGCACCGTTTCTAATTGAGTATATTTCACCGCCTCTCTTACCCCCCTCACCGTATGCCCGACCTCCCACTTCACCCGCTGCCATACTCTCACAGGCGCCGCCGGCAACTTCCACACCACCATCGCCGGCGGCGCCGTCTACCGCAGCCACACCACCGCCACCGTTCACCACCACCGCGCCGCCTGCAACGCCGCTCGCCGCCGCGCCACCGTTCACCACCACCGCGCCGCCTGCAACGCCGCTCGCCGCCGCGCCACCGTTCACCACCACCGCGCCGCCTGCAACGCCGCTCGCCGCCGCGCCACCGTTCACCACCACCGCGCCGCCTGCAACGCCGCTCGCCGCCGCGCCACCGTTCACCACCACCGCGCCGCCTGCAACGCCGCTCGCCGCCGCGCCACCGTTCACCACCACCGCGCCGCCTGCAACGCCGCTCGCCGCCGCGCCACCGTTCACCACCACCGCGCCGCCTGCAACGCCGCTCGCCGCCGCGCCACCGTTCACCACCACCGCGCCGCCTGCAACGCCGCTCGCCGCCGCGCCACCGTTCACCACCACCGCGCCGCCTGCAACGCCGCTCGCCGCCGCGCCACCGTTCACCACCACCGCGCCGCCTGCAACGCCGCTCGCCGCCGCGCCACCGTTCACCACCACCGCGCCGCCTGCAACGCCGCTCGCCGCCGCGCCACCGTTCACCACCACCGCGCCGCCTGCAACGCCGCTCGCCGCCGCGCCACCGTTCACCACCACCGCGCCGCCTGCAACGCCGCTCGCCGCCGCGCCACTGTTCACCACCACCGCGCCGCCTGCACCGCCGTTCGCCGCCGCGACACCGTTCACCACTGCCGCCTCGCCTCCGGCCTCACCGTTCACCACCGCCGCTGCACCGTCAGTAATACCGTCTCCCGCCGCCGTGCCGCCCGGTGCCGCGCCTTCCACCAACATGCCGCCGCTCACTACGAGGACCATCCGTGAACTGGACGTGGGGCGCGGCGACATGAGGGTTTCTGGGCGCACGAGGGCAGCCGCTAAGGACCAGGGGGGGGGGCGTGCGTCGTCAATGCCGCCCCTCTCTGCCAGGGCCAATCGAGAGCTGGACTTGGGACGAGAGACGCGGGTGCCAGGGAGGTTGAGGGGTCGGCGGGTGCGTTTCCAGGATGGGGGGGCCGAGCGGTCGACGTCACCTGGCGGGAGCGGCGACGCTCTCGCCCACCGCTTCGGTCTTGTTTCCCTGCAGGACAAGGCAACGCTCCTGTCGACTCTAACCACTCGCAGCATCGTCGATGGGGGGAGGAAGGAGATCCCGAGTTCAGCCGGAGGACGTGATGGAGCGGAGCCGGGGGGGCGAGAGCGGGAGGGCACGAAAACAGAAGGACTGCGTGAAGAAGTCCCATTTGCGTGCGCCACCTTGCTTGCCTCCCGCGAGGACATTGATCGCGCGATGAGGGATTTAGATCCCCCGGAAGTGGCACCGGACTTGCCACAGTGCTATGCGAGCGACTTGCGCGTACCCAAAACGTATAGGGAGGCTGTGTCCTCTCAACATGCTGACTTGTGGATACACTCTGTAGAGAAGGAGTTCAGAGGCCTGATGGAGGCTGGTACCTTTGAGGAAGTAATGTAGCAACCAGAAAGTGTTATCAAGGCGAAGTGGGTGTTTGATTGGAAATCTGATGAGTATGGATGGCCAACCAATGTGAAATCACGGCTAGTAGCGAGAGGAGATATGCAGCGAGTACATGTAGATTGTGGAGAAACGTATGCACCGACTGTAGCGGTTTCTAGCGTTCGCTTGTTGGCAGCGATGGCGTGTGAGCAAAATCTTTCTCTCCGTCATTTTGACATCAAGCAGGCATTTGTCCAGTCGGATTTGGATGAGGATGTTTTTATGCGTCTGCCAGAGGGGTGTGGTAGATTATCAGGTATGATCGTGAAGTTGAACAAGAGTCTATATGGCCTTAAGCAGGCATCAAGGCAGTGGCACTCACACTTGGCGAGGTGTTTGATTTGTTTGGGTTTTATTCAGTGTATGGCGGATACGTGTGTGTTTCGGTTGATTGAGGAGGGAAGAGTGGTAGTGACTCTGGTGGTACATGTAGATGATATATTTTCGATAGGAGAAGAGGAGAGGTGTGACCAGTTTGGCAGGGACCTCAACACCATGGTACCTGTGAAGAATCTTGGGGATTTGAGATGGTACTCTGGATGTTTTTATGAGAGAGATTGGGATGCAGGAACTTTGAAGATCTCGCAGCAGACGTACGCTGAAGAGTTGGGGATGGAGTTTGGGGTAGAGTACGGGAAGGAAATTCCTCTTCCTGTAGGGTTGAAGCTTTCAGAGTTTGACCAGGATGAGGAAGTGGTATCATGGCCTTTTCGTGAGCTGATAGGATCATTGATGTGGCTGGCAACGCAAACGAGGCCAGATATCGCGAATGCAGTAAGAGCGGTGGCACGGTACTGTGCCTCTCCAAAAGAGATTCATTGGAGAGCAGGGCTTGGTATTTTGGGGTATGTGGTAAGGACTAGTGACTTGGGTATTACATTCAGGAGGGGTAGTGTAGCAGGATTAAGCATGGAGGTGTTCGCAGACGCAGACTATGCAAGTAAGGCTGCCGATAGGAGGTCTGTGTCAGGGGGATTGGTGATGTGTGGGGGGGGATGTATTTCTTGGTTTTCAAGGACCCAGAAGTGCGTCACGTTGAGCACGACAGAGGCGGAGTATGTCTCTCTTGCGGATGTGATGAAGGAAGTGTTGTTTCTGAGGCAGGTGTGGCGTTTCATGTTACCAGAAGCAGGCATGCCATGTATTCCGGTGTTCGAGGATAACCAAGGGGCTATTCAGTTGGCGCAAAACCCGATAAGCAACAGTAACTCGAAGCACATCGACGTAAGGCACCACTTTATCAGGGAACTGGTAGGCAGGAAGGAGATTTCGATTTTTCACGTGGAATCGGCGTATCAACATGCTGACTTTCTCACGAAAGCACTTCACGCGGGAGATTTTGAGTTTCATCGTAACTACGTGATGAGTATGGATTAATATCTTGGTGTTCGGGTTTATTTTGTGTGTGATCAAACAACTGGGGTGGCAACATTTTACATTTTTGCCTATGGTTTTTCTCAATGGATGATGTTCTAGGCTGGGGGGCAACAAGTTCACTGAAGTTCGAAGAAGTATAACTGGTATGATCGGGGATGGTTATTGATGTCTAGCCAATGAGGCTATTGTTCTAGAGTTGAGTGGAGTTTCTGATTTTATTTTCTTGTGTTTTGGAGTTGTTGAGGATCGAAAAAGACATGGCATGGTCACAAGCAGGGGGGCTGATAGATATACTTGTAGCAATGCCAAGTGGTTGTAGGATTGTGTGGTACGTGGAATGTATTTCCAGGATGTGCAAGGTACCCCTGTTGTATACTGCGTCGCCCCCTCATGGTGGTGCGTGCACGCGTGCGTTCAGTTTTATGTGAGTTCGTGTGTTTTATGTAAGTTCATGTGAGTTCATGTGAAGAAGAAGTTTATGCAACAAACCCTACACGTCTTTCCTCCTTGGCGCGAGCTCGCCGAGTTGCCGACACCCTATTCAACACACGTCTTGCGACAAGCTACCCCCAGTTCGGATCATCCTAACACGCTAGCGTGCTGATATCATACGGGATCCCGAGGTGAGGCTAGCTATAAAAGGGTCGGCTAGAGAAGTAGATTATGGAGGAAGCCCTCGACCTCAGCAGCTATACTGAGGAGGATCGCCAAGCATTAGCGGCGCACATCAAAGAGGAGGTGGAGAAGAAAGTACAACAGAAGATGAAAGAACAAGAAGAAAAGCGTCCCGCTTCAGAGAGCGTGGACATGCCCCCCGATGGAGGCGATCCCCGGCATGCTCGGCCGGCTGGAACAGCGTTGAACCCGCAACCTGAAGACCAGCCACGATCGTTGGAAGACCGTCTCGTTGATTCGTTCGCACGGGCAATGCGAAGGACCAACACCCCGGGGGAGGAAACCAGGGAAGTCGTAACCCCTAAGGACACCATCCGTGTCAGTCCTGTAATACATGTAGCCCCATTTACGGGTGTGTTAGATTCCAGTGGCGATGTTCAAGTTAGAGTACAGGTGTTTGAGAGCCAATTTCGAATGCTGTTGCAACAAGAAGATTGCCTGAATGCAATAGTATCAGAAGAGACAATCAGGGTGGGGAAGTCGGATGCAGACATTCCCAAACTGAAGGAGGAGTATGGTAGGAAGGCCGTAGAGAAGGCCATGAAGGCCTGGCAGTTAATACTGGCAAAGATTCAAGTTGCATCGATCGTACCAGCAATCATCTCTAGTGGTTGCCCAACGGAGTCATGGCGAATATTTCGAAATCATTTTCAAGTGCATGCCCACACAGAAAAGACGAGCCTCCAGCTAGAGTGGCAGGAGTTGACGCAAGGGGTTCAACAACACCCGAAAGAGTACCTATCGAGAGGGTGGGTGCTGAGGCAAAGGCTATCATCTTGCGGAGTGACAATTACAGAGGATGATGCTAACAGACATCTTGTGCGCAACCTCCTCCCCGAATATGATGTCTACACAGGTTTTCTGATGTCCGAGAGCGGTCTAGAGAAGGAGAGAGTAGAACGGATTATAGTGAATGCTTGGGCGGAGATGGAGGCGCGAAGGAAGAAGAAGCAGGAGAGCGTGGGGGCTTATGCCCTCGTCACTGGCGGTGAGAACCGTAGTGGCGGGGGAGGGAACACGGGGGGACCGGGGAAGACGAGAGGACAACGGAGGACGGCAGCGCGGGAACAGAAGCAACAACCGCAGCAGCCACAGCATCATCATCAGCCGTACTTCAACCAGCAGCAACAGGTATACCTGCCGTCGTACCCGCCTGAAATAAAATATTGCGACCTCCACAACTCCCCGTCCCACAGCAACGAGGAATGTCGCTTGCAGCGGGGTTGGGGAGGTCCCTCGGGCGGCCAAGGTGCGAGCTACGGCGGAAGGCACGGGCCCCAGCATGGGGGCCGGGGCTTTTCTGGAGGAGGACGTCATCAGCAGCAGCCGGCAGGAGGAAGATTCGGGGGACGTGGCGCCGCTTCCGGTGGGAGGGGCAGGGGCCCTTTTCACCAGGGATCGCCCGGCAGCAACCTCCCCGCCTACCCTGTACCTCAGCAAGGCTACGACTACAGCACCTACCCCCCCAACATGTACCGCCCACAGGGAAATGAACCTCCCATCCACCCGAATGACCCTCGCAAGCGGTGTGAGAACTGCGGTGAACTCGGCCACAACCACCTGTTCTGCCCTTCGCGTGTTGATGTCGGAAGGCCAGCTGGCATGCCGGCAGGCAACGCGCCGCCCAGGCACCCGCCGCCCCGGCCGCCGGCCGGTGGTTACAGCCAGCGGCCGCCTTGGGCACACTCGTATGGGCAGGCAAATACGGCGCAGCAATACGGCGGAGAGGGTTACCCGGGGGTAGCGCCAGGAGCAGCAGGAGCGACGGCGGTGGCGACGACAGCTCCATCTACAGGGGCGCATGCGGTGACGCACGTGAGCGGCGTTTACCAAAATCCGGTGACGCACCCGAGCGGCGTTTACCATTTCTCGCCCCAACAGCAGCAGCCGGAGTACCTTCCCCCCCCCGTGCAACAGCAGCAGCCCATCTCCAACCCGTACGCTCCTCCGGCGCCTTCGACCGGAGCGTCTCCATCGACTGGTGGGGATTTACATGCGTGTGTGGTGTGGGCTTTTCCAAGTGAGTCTGAGAATGGTGTGCTAGTACAGCGAAGGGTCGACGGATATGTAATGATGAACGTCCTTGATGAGAGTGTAGGAGACGAAACTTGGCTTGCAGACTCAGGCGCCACGAATCACACCACCGGTGACCCGAGGTGCATGTACGATGTGATGATTCCTCCGCCTGGTAGAGAGCGAGTAGTGATTGGCGATGGTAGGACGATGCCTGTGCTTGGTATCGGCAGCCTGAACGTCAAGTTCCACAATGGTGGAAGCGATTTTTGCGTGAAGCTCACCAACGTGCATCACGTTGAGGGAATGGTTTACAATTTGTTTTCGCTCCATAAGGCCATGGGAGGGCAACGCACTAAGATGGATCCTATAGGTATCCACCTGTTTAACGGTGGATTAACTTTTCCCCGTGGCGAGCG
>CACKRE030000729.1:15463-29693 GCA_902602495.3 Ectocarpus sp. CCAP 1310/34
GCTTCCGGGGGATCACGGACTGCTGCGAACCTCCTCCACTCGTAGAGCCCGCCACCACCACCACGTCTTCTTGCGCCTCTTGTTGTGAAGAACCCGGTGCGGGTGAGGAACCCGGCGCGGGAGCAGGTGCATCGGGAGATACGTTCGAACCACCACTTGCGTCACTCATGGCTGCCACCTCCCCTGCTAGCCACTACCTTCGTACCCCCAGCACACCAGTACGCCAGTACTTGGTACTGGAGCTCTGGCAGCTCTCGGCGGGAGGAGACAGGAGACCTTTCTGGCGAGACTGTGCGGCTTTCCTAAGGGTGACGTCACCAACACGCCTTTTGGTGGAAGTCGGGTAGAACCAGTACTGCTGTACTGTTGTGTACGCGTACTATTCGTTTAGTATAGTATTGAGACCTGTACTAAACGCAATAGTACGTATAGTACAGTATTGAGAGCTGTACTAAACGCAATAGTACGTATAGTACTTTGGTGAAATACTGTACTGGGGCGAGAGTAAGTATTGAGACCTGTGCTAACCGCAATAGTACGTATAGTACAGTATGAAGAGCTGTACTAAACGCAATAGTACGTATAATATATTGGTGAAATACTGTACTGGGGCGAGAGTAAGTATTGAGACCTGTGCTAACCGCAATAGTACGTATAGTACAGTATGAAGAGCTGTACTAAACGCAATAGTACGTATAGTACGTATGAAGAGCTGTACTAAACGCAATAGTAAGTACAGTACAGGATGGAGGTACGTACTAAACCCCCAGTACAGTACCGTGAGCCAAATACTTACTAAGATACTGGAAAGTACTAATAGTACGTACTATATATACTAAATGGACCCTTGAAAATTACCACTTTAACACGGTTTGGGGCACCACAGAGAGATTAATCGCTTGTTCCTGAACGGGAAGCGAGAAAGACCTGGTGTTCGAAACGCCTGTTACTTACATGCCGAAGTATCGTGGGCACATCAATATTCTGTAGTGCTCTCGTGGCCACGAGACGCTGCGGAGCTCCGACTGACGTTGTCATCTAGATGGGACGGCAGTGCAAAACATACCCAGGCGGGGTATCCCTGTCACGTGTCGGTATCATTTTTCGTCGTCCAACGAGGGCGAACAAGTTCTGCTTACTGCTGGTGAGCCCATGCGGCACGCTGCGCTATTGCCCATCTTCCCATACGGCCCATTCATCTCACTCGCGCATCGCAAATATGATACTCAATACTCTCTGCCACACTTGAAAAAATGTATCATGCTACTATATCATGCTACTGTACTCCAAGTATATGATTCTAGCCCGCTGCGGGGTATGTCTGTGCCTGTAAATTAAGCGATTGCAACGACGCCAAGATCTACAACCTCGCTTTTGGGCACCCTCCTCCCACGCTCCCGATTTTCCTCTACGCGATTCCCAATGCTTGGTTCCTAGAGTTTGGTGCTTAACTCCAAATGCTTTCAACACCTATTAAAAATACATCTCTAGACTACGCATAAAACAATCGGCGTACACTCTGTACGTGGGAGCATGAGTTCATAGTACAACTCCGGAATATTACACGTATAGGCATAGCGCGGGCACGGCGCCCTGCGCTGACTTAAAGTTTCCCCGATAACCATGGACATATTTTTCGATAAAACTACACGTTGACTGCACGCGAATCAACAATATAAACTGATGTAACTGAGAATAACAGGCATCCACGCGAACCGAACAGGTCACATTTGATGCATTTGAGAATAAACAGGCACCCACGCGCTTGCCGACCAATACAATTGATGCATCTAAGAATAAACAGGCAAGCCACAACGACTAGCACCGTGTAAAAAACACATTGTGGTCCCTTCGCATCTTCGCACTGCCTTGAAATGGCCTCGCCAACTACAGTAGGTTCACGTCCGTTGTCCACACTAACCTCACGAATCCCACTCCCCCTTGAACGGCGCTGGAAAAGTCAACCTGCTTGCTACATAGTACATAGTCTGGCTTCCTCGTCAATCGAATCAATGCTGTCCCACGCTCACAGTTCCGGTCGGCGTCGCTCGTGTACAATCGCGTACACTCTCTCGCCACAACTGTTTTGGGGGCTGGGTATTGCTTCTGCATGATCCGCCCCGCGGATTCATTCGCCCATAGTCGGTTCGTGAGCGCTTGGTTCGTGGTGCAACAGTTCCGTAGCTTACCCCAAAACCCGTCACGACGAAGCGCCCAACGAAGGCAACCTTTACCTTCGCTGTTGTCGCAAGGATACGTCGTTTTTCCGTTCATGTTGTACACGCATGGAGCAAGAAAAAGCGAAAAAACAAAGGAACAGCGCATGCGTCGACGGTATCATCAGCACATTAGACATATTGATCACGTAGAAAGCAATAGCGGCAGCTTGTCCCGGGCGCAGCCGGCAAGCAACCACCAAGTGGTGCATACGGCGGCCGCATTATGAACGAACAGAAAAACTCTGCAGGAACCTCTGGTGCATGCAACTTTGGTTTAGCCAGTGTATCACAATTGTGTAAAGCAACCTCCCACTCCCAATACAACGTTGAAGCAATATGAGTGCCAAGGAATCGCCGGAAATACTCGGTCTTCGGTAGGTCGCCATCGAACAACACACCCGCTGGGGCCCGCTTCAGGCCCGCTTCAGGCCTGCGTCCTTGCGAGATAGGGTAGTGGGTAGTGGGTAGTCTACCAAAAACCGAGGTCTCTTCGCCAATAGTCCGACGGCGAAAGAGCAAACACGATAATTCACATTGGCCACACTCAGCAAGTGCTAGTGGCTGTATCCCGCTCTGCACACAACCCCGGCAAGTATCGAGTGACTTTTAGCCACTCACCCAGGAGCGGGAGTATATCTTACAGCTTGCCGACCGGTACGTCAGAAGTAGCATTTCGCAAGCTCAGCCCTCACCGCCTTTGCAACCTCCTCCGACTGCGACAACGAAACCCTGCTCGCTTCGATGGGCTTGACAGGGGTTCCCAGTGTTGTTGGTGGTACAGAAGCCGTCGATAACGTTGCGGTATGGACGGTTGTCGATGACGTTGAGGATTGGCAGGTGCTACTTTTAGACACCCGCGCCACGAACTTCGGGTAAACTTGATGACGAAGTATGACGAAGATCTGTGTTTCGAGTGTAGTTGGGGAAGTCAAAATACTCAAGTCAGCGGGCAGGAGGAAGAAAAGGGTTGTAGAATCGAGATGGGCGTGCGGGGCAACGTTTTCCGAGGTTTACGGGACGCAATGGGATCCTATCGGGGTGGTCTCGTCGGAGAAGGGGAAGAGTATCGTAACGTCCAGCGGTATAGCAGATACTGTATAGAGCATCTTGCAGACGTGTGCAAGATGTTCACGAGAAGCAACAAACAGTAATCGTGCAGCGGGTGCCACTACATGAGAACTTGGTACGGCGAAAGAGCATTTATTACCGATTGCACGAACACCGGCAACCAGACCGGCCTGAAGGTGTGCACTCGCCTCAAGGAGCGCCGAGTCGAAGATTGTTCGGTCGCCGTAGCCACCCCCGGGCCCTATCCCGAGCCCCAGCAGTTCAATTTCTACGCTCGCATTGAAGTCGTCCTCCGCCGCGAGGTCGGCGCTATGCAAACAGCGATCGTCCCACATGGTGGAATCCCGTCGTAGCCTAATTTCTTCCTCCATTTCACCGTCTTGCTTGCCGTCCCTGCTGCCACTGCTGCTGCTGCTGCTGATCTCCTTGGATGAGGGTGAATCTGACCGACACTTGCCCAGTACCGTGAATCTTCCGGCGGAAGCGGCATTGTCAGCGGCGTCTCTCTCTGTTTCTTCCTCGACAGCAGCCGGGGTCACACTCTCTGTCGCGGGACTGCCGCTGCTGCTGCTGTTGCCGCTAACGATGGCCTTGTGGGTCGGCAATTGGGTTGGAACTGAGTCGAGTAGAGGGAGTGAACCGGGAGCTCGCGAGCCCTCCTGGCCCTCGTCAGCTATGACTGCTTCTGCAACACTTACCCCTGCTTCTTCACCGTCCGCATGACCGAACTTTGGTACTGTTGCGACATCGACATCCTCCACTCCGACTGATTTTGCTGCTTCTGTTGCTGCTGCGGCTTTCTCAAGGGGTCTGCCCCCCCCTGCCTCGCTCCCTGTTGCTGCCGGTGTCTCTGCTGCTGGTGTTGCGGCTTCAAAGCATCCGCCCCCCCCCGCTTCGACTACGTTAGTCTCCGCTGGCTGTCTCTCTACCTCGTCGCCTGCAGCCCGCAGCTCGACATTGCCGGGAGAGTCTGCGCTGCCACCGCTGCTTTGGCCGTCTGCCCTCAAGATAGCTTCCACGGTGGCCATTGTGTTCAAGCGCATTTGGCCGCTGATGTTGATCTCCCTCTTGCTGTTGTGCTGGATGTAGAGCTCGTGGATCCGCTTGATGTTTGTGAGGTACTCGCACCGCCCGCCGCCACCCGTTTTAAACGAGACCACCTCAAGGTAAAACAGAACATTCTCTTCCATCAGCTGATCGAAAGGAACCGGTTGACACCAGACGACGGCAGCAAAAGCGCACAACAGGACACCCCCACGGGAAGCAGAACGTAAGTCCCTACAGTTCATCGCAGTCAGTGCCTCCAAAATATCCTTCTCTAAACTCTGAAAGTTCCAGATAAAAAAGAGTTTCGGCAACATTCAACTGGGGGATGGTAGCTTTGCAAGTAGCTTTGCAAGTCCTGCAAATCTATCACACTGACGAACACAATTGAACCGCCTCAAAGCAATGCTATTGTTCAAAATGTTGTGGACGTGCATCAACAGAGTACCAAACGCTGGTATTGCTAACCCAGGACGCTAGTAGTAGTGCTCCGACGGTCTTCGTGCGTCCGCCGACTCTCGCGATCTGCATCTACCCTCTACACGCAATACCCAACCAACGAAAGGTTTCAGTAGTTCCAAGTCACTGCCGCGAAACAGAGCGATTCGACCCGCTACTCATTTTCTAGAACATCTTAAACCAACGAGCCCTTCACGATAACACCGACATGGAAGTTTTATCTACCACTCACGTTTTCTCTAGCGAAGCGCAGCATGGACCGCAGGGACATGGGTTCCTCGGCGGTGTTTTCGAGGATCTCCATCAACGACGGCTGAGGAACGGGCGTCGTGCAAGACCTTGGCGTGATCTGTCCGTGGATCATTCCGACCGGACTGGTTGGGTTCGAGGAAAGCTGTTGGCTTGGGCTTCGAGAGTGTCGCGAAAACCATGGCTTTTTTCTGTATCCCTCCGATCGTCCCGAAGATGCCGAGCCTAGCGCTACCTAGTAGAGCAACGTTTGGTTTGAAGCGATAGATACTTCAGTAGATGACGACGGAAACGGAATAATTTGTGTTTGTACCTTACAACAGTTGCACGACCAATCTGGCTACTGCTGTCTAGGTGCTTGGAATTGTAGCTCATGCCACGTGCTACTAGCTTCAGTTGTGGAGAGTTGGGAGCCCGGGTGTTATTCGGTAAATGAGAACAACATCACGAGAGAGATCAACAGGAGGAGCGCTCAAAATCATACGAGGGTGGCACGGCACCTGATGTTCCCCCCATGATGATTTCCGACCAAGAGGGTGAGCATTTCGTACGATCAAGGACGGAGGCGACTCGCTGCGAATTCGTCCTGAGGACGTCCCTCGAGTCAATCTCGCGAACGTTCCTTGTAGCACTGCCTTCTCTTGAGATTTTTCCGCTTGTGCACTGCTTGTGCGCGCTCGCGACGTGAGGCCGTCTTTTTTTCTCATTTTCCGAGAATCCTTGACCCGGCGAACTGCAGGGTAAAAATCAGCAGCAGCAGCAACAGCAGCAGTAGTGCGTTGCCAAACAGATGAGCGTTGCGCAGAACTACCAGGAAAGAGGCTGAGAGAAGAACAATGATCGAGTTGAAGATTGATGTTGATTCCTTCGGCGTTTGGCGTAGAAAAGTACTACGTGCTTGGGGTTTGGGTTATAGGGTTACTTCCATTGAGTCGGCCGCAAAAGAAGGTGATCGTGATTACCACCAGCTGGCCTCGCCGATAAAAATTCGATATAAGCTTTCAATAGACTCAAAATAAGCCTCGTGCCCAGCCGGTTTTCTGCTCACTCGCCGCAAAGACTTCAAACACATGACCTTCGACTGCGGTATTATCTCGAACGGGTTGTCTGTCTTTCATGTTTTTCGTTCAATTTTCTACAAAAGCACTTGAGGACCGCTAGTTTTGCCCGATGCTGGGATTCTTAGGATGGATCTTGTCACCGGAGAACTCCAATTTTATCATCGAAGTCGAATTCGATTCCGATCGGAGATTCGAGTTGGCTCGATTCGAGTTGGCTCTTATCAGCCACGCTCATACGCCCATCCATGGTCATGCATCGAAAATAAAAATTGCAAACAATATTGATTGGATGACCCGAAAGGCCTGAATTTTCCGTTGCAGTGATTCGCAACATGACCACAAGAGACACAGGGCATCCCAGACAGCGAGCGATAGTTCCGATTGTCGGCCATGATCTGGCGGGTTGGAAAATCTTGATCTCGCACCGATACGCTGCGAATTCAGCGAGTAATGTGTGATTGAATACTCCAGTCTGATGCAGGAAAGCCGAAAACGATGCTATTGGCCGAGGCAAAGAAAGAATTCCACGTCCATGAAACTCTTCCTCTCTCAACTTAGGGTAGATCTCGGTCAACGAAGGTATGTTACGCTCTACTGGGCGTCAGCTTCATGCCACCGCATTGCTTGCATCGCAAAGCGGTCTGTCTGTAGATGGCTACATATGAGTATCGCGAAATGCTGCTGATGACGATGCGGTTGAGGCTGCCACAAGCTGACACAGAGACGGACTATTTTTTTCCAAAACATGGATCTGTTCGACAAGAAAGAAGGCACAAAGAGAGACAACAGGAAGCCGGCGGGCCGATGAAGAAGATGGTCGCATAAGCTCGCAATATCTGCCGTATGTTGCACATCGGAACACCTTAGGAGCTTTCTTCGTCGTATTATATGCCTATTTGCAATAACCACAGGATACATAAAGGTATAGCGTTGGCAACTCACTTCGTTTACATATATATCTATTTCTTCATTTATTTACTATACGAACGACACAATGAACACAACCAACCGTTGGGCACACCCTTTGCATTGACACAGCGGAGATCGAGAGTAGTCACACACGTACTGTATAGCAGTAGCGGCAGCAACGGCACGAGAGCACACAAACCAACGTGCGTGAGGACACAACCAGAAAGCGCAGGAGGCCGAGAACAACAGAGGTTTTTTAAGCAGTGATAGAGAGAGCCCCCCTGCTCAAATCAGACCAGCCTCCTCGCCCACGAGCAATCGGTATACAGAAAAAACGAAGCATGTACAGCACCCAACAAACCCTCATGGCACCCGAAATATCGCACAAGATGCATGCATAGATAGGCGAGCGAGACCTTCGTTCTTCTTGAGATGCTGGGGAGCTTCTGGCTACTCCTGCGATGTTGTGTACGTACTGTGCGTGCATACATACTTGCATGATCGATTGCGGTGCCGGAAACAAATACTCCCGCCCCCGTTGATTGCTTCATGCATGTAACACGACGAGTTCAATTTTCCATAGATAGAAGTCCCGGATACAAATTTGATATATATATTTTTTTAATGCTGTTATGGTATTTGGAGGTAGACATGTGATCGTGGTTGACCATGGTTATTTGGCGTCGTCAGATGCTAGGACGTGAAGTCATGCTAGACTAGGGCTTTATGCCGAGGCATGTGCCCTTCCGTTCAGTGTGCAGACGATCCGGTGATCGTGTGTGCTTGGGATCTTGTGAGTTGGCTTGGAAAGCATTAATCAAGAGAAAGAGAACAACGGGAAGCAACAACTGCACCTGTGGTCGGACAGTTCGACAGGCCTCAAAGGTGATTGATATTGAAGGAAGGGGTCAAATCTCAGTACACTGGCGTCGTCGGTAGGATCTGTGCACAGGACTCTGAGTTGTCGCACAGCACGTTGGCGGGAAAACCGCTGTCGGGACGGGCGAAACCAAGAGAGAGAGAGAGAGAGAGAGAGAGAGAGAGAGAGAGAGAGNACACAAAAGAGAGAGAGAGAGAGAGAGAGAGAGAGAGAGAGAGAGAGAGATTCGATAAAGGCGAACCACGCTGACCGTGTAGTCTACTGGGTAGCACCTTACACAACGAAGGATACACGCATTGGTTCGAATCCCAGCTGGATCACTTGCAGAAACACCATTTACAGAATTACCTTCAGCCTAATGGCGAGGGGTCCGTCCCCGGAGATCACTAACACAGCTGGGAGGAGGAGAGCCGAAAGGCTAAAACATTAGAAATAGATAGATTAGACCACACATACATGAGGGTTGACAATACCATGACATCACTCGTCGTATTAGACTACAGAACGCGCCACCGCCTAAGAATCGCTGATTATTTAGCCTGAGGCTCGACGCTTATTGATTACCTCCAACCGAGCACATGTTCTTATTTTCCAAGTTGTTATTTGGAGCAGGTATCCATGTGATCAACGGGGTTCTTGTTCTTATTTCTAAACCGATTGCCCTATGCAGAGGACACAGCAGGTCTTTCTGGGTGGATTTAATCACAAGTCACTACTGCGGTAAGAGTACAATGTAGCCATAAAATCTTCCTCTGGATGGCAGTGCCGATGCAAGGTATGGGAGAGGAGAGTTTGCCGAGAATAGCTTAGGAGGAGAAGTGGGCAGACAAGAATAACTGGTGTACCGACCTACGGAGTGAGTTCATGTTGTAGATGACGCATGGAAGGGGCTCGAAATTGGCAAAGGTGATGCACTGGAGAGGGGGTGTCAAGAGGGGTTCAAGGAGAAGATAACTGTTGCTTTTTCCGAGAGAGAAGGACAGAATCTAACCAAAGAAACCAAGGATAAGGAGGGTCTTGATGTGTACGGAATTTTAAAGAAGGAATAAATTTACGGAGTGCCTACATGGGCTAAGGATGCAGAGACAAAGCTGAAGGTCAAACTTAGGGCTGGGGATAAGGCCATTGAGAACGTAGGCGAAGATTCAGGAAGGTAGACGATGAACACGGCAAACCGGATGTGAGTGCGGCTCCGGGAGCGAAGACCATGTTAATATACTCGCGGGATGTCCGTCGCACAAGGAGTGTGGAATGTACATGACTGAGCTAGCTCGGTAAAAAGTAGAAGGAAAAGGTGCAGAAAGATGTTTGACGTAATAGCCATGAGAAGATGGTAGCTGTACTGAGGCATAGGAAGTGGGTTGAAAGGGCGGGAAGCGATATCGATAGGGTAGATCGGCTAGGGAGAACATTTTTCAGCCACCTTTGGCAAAGTATTTCCAAGTGGGAAGGAACGATGGGCATCGGTGATCAGTCCTGTTGGAACATTGATGCATCCTCTCGAGGACGTGTGGTCAACGGTCTAACCGCTAAGGCATGCGAACCATGAGAGAGAATACGCTCTCACCCTCCGCGCGTACAAGCATGTTATCACGAGGCCCTCTCCTCCCCCCGCCTCGAATCCGAAACTAACTGCTGTTTGGGTCATCCCAACCTCCTGCGTTGTTATCTTGCGGCCGCCGCGTTTTGGGGCTCCGTTCTTATCTGTATGCGCATTGAAACACCATAAGGGCGGGTTCTTGTTCTTAATACCACGTCGGAACTGAGCACATCTTCTTATTATGGCCAAGTTCTTAGATTTTTGGATTGTTTGAGGCTCAAGTACTTAACTGCTAAGTTCTTAAGTGGTGGCGCGTTCTGTAGTTACACTATCAGTAGATAGCATAGATTCATTATCTAATACGAGAGTCGTTGCTTCTTCTGCATGAGGAAATTGATGAATCTTGGCGAGGAGCCACGATTTTCGAGATGTCGCGAGACGTGCGCCATACATGCAGATAGGTCGAGATCGGCTTTTGAGACACAGACCCGGTCGGGCAAGGGTGGGGCGATCGGAACAATAATAATCGCATGGGAAGATACACACACCGCACGCTACAGTCAGCAGCACGGTACACGCACTACTGCTTGCTACAGCCATTTTTTGTTTTATAAAGTATACATAATCTCACAGAGAGACTACACCACCCGTTCGAGGTAGATCCGGTCAGAATCGATAAGCTTTCCGAACACAATTATCTTAATCCTTCATATCGAAAATCCGGCGGCAGAACAAGGTAAATTTCTAATCCCCCCTCAGTGGCAATATGTTCGAGATATTCGATCAACACACTGCGTGTGGTGCCACGTGCTGCACGGCCCTTTTACGAAAGTACTGCTCAACTACTGTAGTTCGGAAACGACAAAAAACAAAACTGCGAGTTACAGCAGTAACATCCGTAAATTGCCTGCAATTTTATAACAAGGCACGTTGTAGAGCGTTTTTTTGTTGTGTGCTCCAAACGGCGGCCAAGTAACAGCTGCCAAGCAACAGAGAACGGCGATTGGTCCTCCAATAAATAGCACGATACAAAGATCACCAAACAAAGCGCTGTTTTTTGTTGAGCCTGTACAGGGAGATATCACTGCATGCTGCACGAGGTAGGTACGCTACCATGTGTGTGAAACCCTTACTATTCTGCTTTTCATCGTCGTCGTCGACTCTCTCATCACAACAGGATGGACAGCAGCAGCGGCAGTAGAGCAGTAGAAGAGCAGAGTGAGGTGAACCAACTGTGTTGTCTTGCTATGCATACGTCGAAGTATGTTTTACAGCAGCACCCTTCGTGATGTGCAGCGACCTACAGTACCACAACAATATGTTTACCATGGGACAAACCCAAAGGCATACAGAACCGACTACGAGTAATTAGTATTGTAGTAAGTGAGAGCAGGGGCGCACGAGCCCCTCTCCCACTCTTCCTATCCACCAGCACCACCTTGTCCAACATGATCTACACCACACAACTTCAACGTACAGCGTACAGAAGGGGGAGACTACAGCAGTACCGAATAAAAATGCGGCCAAACAAATACCGTCCGGCTGGCGACGCCAACTGCTCTAAATAGTCTAGATTCTTCATCCTCGCACTCTCGCTTTGCCCGAGTATCCGAGAAGAATAGACTATCTATGTGCTGTAGTTCCATGATGGACGGTACCTGCCTACAGCAGTAGACTCACACCGTTACACATGAATGAACTCTGGCCCATGTATGCATGTCCAAAGCCGATGCCATCAAATGTAGCACAATCAGAGCACCGCGAAAGGCAGTGAGTGCAGTACCTGGAAGCAGGCAAATGCTGGGACGCATTTTGCAACTTGTGGTTAGAAGCAAAGCAACGATTCATTATATTCCAGAGAAGGATTCTTCAGCCGCTTCCCTCTTGTCTTTGGACTAGCAAGTACATTTTTGCATGACTGAAGATGTGAAGGTTTCATGAGACTTTCACTCAAAAATAGAGTGTGGACCGCCGGAAACCGGCTTTTTTTGGATAACCGTGAGTACGCCCTCCTCAATCGCTCAATCGCGTGTGATGTGGAGTACGAAGAAGCATGTCAACCAAGTCAGCGAGTTCCATCACAGACACAAGAGACATCACTTGCACAGACAGACATCAGCTGCGAGCAGCAGGACTGGTCTACAACAGCAGTACACCATCTACGTGCGTACGCGAAGCATCTGATCTATCTATCTACTGCTGAAGGCTATATCTGTGGACATACCAGTGCATAGACATGTAGGACGGGCGGACCATTTTTTTTCTTGTTCAGGTTTACCGTTATCGTTCACAAATATCACCTCACGAGTGGCTTCCTGTGATAGAGAAAATGCAGGGCACCCACCTGTACATCGAAGACCTCGGATCTACGAACTGGAATGAAGGAACGGCGCACGTACTTCTCTGTGGTAGCACTGTACTGGTCCACCTTAGACACAACAGAATTTATCATGACTCACAAAATGACCTTTGTTTCTTCGCCTCCTTATCATCTCCGAACCAATCTGCGTTGTGCTCTTTCAACAGCGCCATGGCAGCCGCTCTTTGCTTCGCAGCCGCAGCAGCGGCGCTGTGCTTGACGTCTTCTTCGCGTGCCTCATCGGTCGTAGTCTTGACGTGCCCCTCCACGTCCGCAAACCAACTCGGGTTGTGTTTGTTCAGTAAGGCCTTGGCCATTTGTAGCCTCTGTTGGTGTATCGCCATCACTGCCTGCTCTTCGGCCGCGGCCGCAACTATCTCCTCCTGGGAAGCATGGCGCTCCATCCTTGTCCGACTGCAGTATAGTAGTCTATCGACTCTCGACGTTCACCGTTTATGGTTGTGATTGCCTCTTGCCGTCGTCTGTGACGCGTGGGCCGCCACCGCCGGCGTGTGTGTGCTAGCCTTGTCCAGAATTGGTTGGAAGGCAACCCGTATATTTTTTGCTGCTCATGTGTGTCGTCTCCAAATATTATTGTTCCGTTGCTGATTGCTGATGCGTGTGTGCAGCGGAATTTCAACTTTGCGCCGCCGACCACCACAGCAACCTGATAGGTACCGTGTATAGTGTGGACGACCACGTCTGTTTTCCGGGAGGCGTCACTGAACCTTCAGCATAAAGTCGAAACGCTAATAAGGCATATCCCCTTCGGAGTGCTGTCTCGGGAACCCCCTGTTGATACGTACCAGGTACTGTACAGTGTCCTGCTGCTGTGTGGTTTGCGTTTGTTTCTGGAAATGAGTCAATAATGTTGAACGAAACGGCGGGCGGCGGGCGTTACATTTCCCTCCAAGATCCGGATCCGTGCTCGATCTTTCGTTTGTTGGGGGGTTCGTTGGGTGTGTAATCTCACAGGGACGCCGCGCGGCAGAGAGGGCAGAGGGAGAGAACGAGAAGAAAGCGAGAGACAGAGAGAGAACAAGAGAGAGAGAGAGAGAGAGAGAGAGAGAGAGAGAGAGAGAGAGAGNCACAGCGAATGAGGAGAGACGAAGATGTCGGAAAAGCGAAGGAGGTCATCGCTGCTGCAGGATTTAGTGAACAAGAGAGCGTCCGAGGGGGAACAACAGGTATCCATACACTGTCTCAGTTGTTACCTCGCATAGCGCGCAGAGGGAGGAGGACTTCGAATATCTGTCGTTGATTTCTATTAACGTGCGGACCCCTCGGGGCCATTATGTTCGAGTGTACCTTTTTAGGGTAAGTTAGAGTTAGCCTGCGACTACGGGAATCGACCGCGTCGAGTGTTGGATCAGTACGGACATACGAAGGTACTGGGTAGAGAGAGATCGGAACGGTTTTTTAATGTGAAGACAACAACAACAACAACAACACTCGGTACACGTATCAAGATTAGATAGGGGTGGTTGCGTGAAGGGTCCAGGGTGCTTGTATACTGCAAGCCCAGTACTTAGACTAGTCTAGAAGTATTTGTATTATGCGCGTATAGACGATGTATACAACGTACACACATGTGCTCGCGGGAGAAGGGAGACAACCGCGGGCACCGCGCGGAGGGAGTGCTGCACCCTCCTCGTCAAAACACCACAGGCAAAAACCGAGCTCTGCAGAGATGATTTGATGCGAGGAAACTCGCCGCTCGGAAAATACCGAAGAAACCATACCCGCATCGCCAGGCGGACCGAGAGAGACACGAGACGGCAGCGGCCGTAAAGGCGGCTGCGAAAATGAAGGCACGAGAAGGCAACCTATCGTTCGGCACGTTCAACGTACGCACGCTCGCCTACCGCTGTAGAAACCCAATCTGTCACAACGTGATGACGGTCATGCAGATTTGTTCCGTGACCGGCTGTGATGTGACAGGACTTCAGGAGGAGACCCGACGAGAGGGGCAAGGTTCAATTGCACACGACGGGTACGTGATCATCTGGAGTGGCGCCCGTGCTAGCACCAAGGACAAGAGGGGCGTACACGGTGTGGGCATAGCGATCAAGGAGGCCATGTGGGAGAGTGTGGGCGAGGAAGGTAGGATGGTGGAGTGCATTAGCCCGGGGCTGATGATGGTGCGTCTACAAATTGGCCGCACCTGCGGAGTAGCTTTCGTGGTGGGGTACGCCCTCACGGAAACTGTCCGCAGGTGCGGCCAATTTGTAGACGCACCATCATCAGCCTCGGGCTAATGCAGTCCACCATCCTACCTTCCTCGCCCACACTCTCCCACATGGCCTCCTTGATCGCTATGCCCACACCGTGTACGCCCCTCTTGTCCTTGGTGCTAGCACGGGCGCCACTCCAGATGATCACCTACCCGTCGTGTGCAATTGAACCTTGCCCCTCTCGTCGGGTCTCCTCCTGAAGTCCTGT
>CACKRE030000729.1:30936-42146 GCA_902602495.3 Ectocarpus sp. CCAP 1310/34
CTTGGCTGAACCGTGTGACAATGATCTCGAGAGGCGCTGCGAAGAAGACGTTGAACAGCAGTGGGGACATTGAGCACCCTTGTCGTAATCCCTGCGTGACCGGGAACCAGTCCGATAGCTCCCCATCGTCCGTGCGGACCCGGGCCCGCATTCCGACGTGGAACTTGCGGATGACGGCGATCATCTCCCCGGGGATCCCGGCCCGGGCCAGCACCTTCCACAGTAGCTCCCGGTCCACCGAGTCATATGCCTTCTGCAGATCGATGAAGCACATGTAGAGCGGGATTCTCCTCCTCCCTGCTGTATGCTATTCTCCTTGATGTATGTCCTTTGTATTGCCTTCGGCCTCTGTGCTGTGTTTCTTTTGTTCCTTTTTTCATGACCTCCCTGCCTACTCTACTGCTGTGTTGGGTACCGTGATATCGCTTTTGCTGTTGCCTTTGTTTTTGTACGTCTGGCTGTCTGCCCATCTGCCGCCTCTTTGTCCTGTTTCCTCCGTTACTCCCATGCCCTGGTGCGTAGTGCCTGGTGCTGGTACGTTACCCTTTGATTTTTTCTTTGGGCGGGTGTGGGAAGCGTCCTCCTTTATTTTTGTTTTTGTTGTATTTTGATCGGTTTCCGAGGGCTCTTTTCTCGAACGGTCGGTGCGATACCTGTTCTTTTCTTTCTATCATTTTGTTTCTTTTTCCGAGTGGTGTGTACCTTATTTTTGTTTTGTTTCCCCGCGGCGTCGTATGTGCCGGGTTTTGAGACCACGGGCTCCCCATTTTTTGTGGACTACAGAGCTAATGTGAGAAACAACAACAACAGCCGGTCGCGGAACAAATCTGCATGACCGTCATCACGTTGTGACAGATTGGGTTTCTACCGCTGTTGGCGAGNTCCGAGGGCTCTTTTCTCGAACGGTCGGTGCGATACCTGTTCTTTTCTTTCTATCATTTTGTTTCTTTTTCCGAGTGGTGTGTACCTTATTTTTGTTTTGTTTCCCCGCGGCGTCGTATGTGCCGGGTTTTGAGACCACGGGCTCCCCATTTTTTGTGGACTACAGAGCTAATGTGAGAAACAACAACAACAGCCGGTCGCGGAACAAATCTGCATGACCGTCATCACGTTGTGACAGATTGGGTTTCTACAGCTAGCTGTAGGCGAGCGTGCGTACGTTGAACGTGCCGAAAGATAGGTTGCCCTCTCGTGCCTTCTTCTTCGCAGCCGCCTTGACGGCCGCTGCGGTCTCGTGGGCCGTGATGTTTGTTGGAGAGCTTGGTGCGCCCGGCGCAGTTGTAGACGGCAAATTTAAAGAACCGCGCGGCGAGTTAACCGGCAACGATAAAATGCAGTAAACTGCCCGCAGGTGGGTGTGGTAACCCGCCGCATCTATCTGTGATGTTCCGGAGCGTGATGGCTCTGACGTGTTGACGCTGGTGTTGTTGTGATAGCTGTTGTGATGGCGTGATAGCCTAGAGGCGTGACAGCCTGGCCGCGTGATAGCTGGTGGATATGTAGTATGGACGCGGGCGTGATAGCCCAGAGCGTGATGGCCGGGCAAAGGAAGACCAATTATCCAAGGGCACGTGGTCAACACCGTTGCAGACACGTATACCCAGAAAACAACAATATGTGTGTGGCAAACATGGTACCACCATTCCCCCAATTTTATCACAACTGCGGAACCCCCACAATTCCCCGCTCCATCTTTTCAGAACGTTACTCGTTTGCACTAATCTGTCACAATGCTGTGAGTACATCCAACAGCCCCCCTGCTCGCTACACTGTCAAGATTATTCCCGGACATGTGTATCACACAAAATCCATCCCAAAAGCTCACGAAATCAATGTCAATGTGCAACAACAGTAGTCGCATCTCCTCCCATGCTCTTGCAACAAAATAAACATTAAACCAGAAACAGTATAGTAGTTGTTCGTACCGGAATTGCCATCGGTCTCCACCATATCCAGAATCTCCGAAGATCATATACATTCACTAACAACACCATTAAATCAGAAACAAACACTGATTGGAATTCCCATCAATTGGTTGCAAAATTTATCCACGGGAACATCCCCCGGTCACCCCAGTGGTCTAATGAGGAGCCTCGCAGCCTGCCAAAGGCCAGGTCATGGGCTCGAGTCCCGACAGAGTGATTTTTTCTCGCTAACTAAATCCTGGTCTCCGTTGGAAGCGACGCGCTGCAGAGCTCGTTGTTAGTAAGTAAAATATATATTTATCAACTTCATAATATAAGTCGCGAGGGAAGGAATTGCTGTACCCTTCTCGCGATAAAAATATCTCACAGGCAGGAACCGCAGGAGGGGATCTGACCCCCCCCTCCTATGTGACCCCGGTTGGGTCGTCTAGCTGGTAGAAGTGGAGGATAGGGGCCAGAGGGGCAGACGACAGAGTCCACTCATGGGAGAAAAACAACAAAAACAACAAAAACAAGAATTTCTACCGGTCGATATTGAATTTTCCAAATTCCCAACATCAAACCATCCAACAATCAAATCGTGGAAACAACCGCAATGGGTAATATCAGAAACAAATGAAAACAAACACAAACGCACACACATACAACACTGTCCGGGACAAATCACTTCCCGACGATATCTCACATCCACAAGTAGCAGAAAAAAACTACAAGAATGAATCATGATTGCACAAAATGCTCGACTCCATACCTCATCCTATTATTCCTCGAACACAAACCTCCGTTCAGTTTCCAACAAATAATTAATTTTCTTCCTGCGTACCCTACCCACACATGTCTGGTTACGGCCGGCCCCCGTTCTCCGACTACCAGACGTCAAGGGATCAACCCTCATCGTGACAAACGCATCCTGTGATATTTGGGTGCTGAGAGCAACACCAAAAACCGCAACCGGCATTGTGAACGAAATCAAATCCCGAACTTTGCAAATCAACCGTCGAAAACAGGCGAATCATTGCATTCTTCGTGATGTTGCGGCAATTCATTGTCATGACACACCAATTCCCTCCCCAATGACGATTGACAACAGCACCGAATACATAGCATTCTAGACTATAGAAATAGAGGGGTTACCCATGGCCAAGAAAAATGCCACACGAAGAAAGGAAAAACAACAATAACAACAAGCACAAACATAGTAGTAGTAGCGGCCTTCACGACATGGCCGCAAGGATTCAAACCAATAACCAACCCTGTTCCATCACCATGATCTTTTCTGAACAGTGTCGACGCAGCCTTAATGTCGTCAAAATGTTCTTCCAGGTGTAATTTCAATCGCAAAACCAAATCCGAAAGAACTCCGAAACAAGCCAAAACTAAAACCAAACAAAACAAACAATTCGGCACAACAACTCAAGCAAAGCAATATTACAACTTCTTGGGCGACAGAAACGAGTATTCGGCAAGCGCAGAGGCCCCAACAATCACTCCTGCCAACTCCTTTCTCCAGTATAGCCTGTGAGGACCAAACTAAATAGTGCATACACGCAAATCGGTGCCGCCGTAGCTGGTCCAAGAAATGGATAGAAATTTCAACAAACATGTAGACAGCCCCCCTTCTGTCACATCCCGAAACATACCCCTTGTATTCCAGCCTTCATGCAAGAACACTCCGCGAATGTCAATACGCGAACAAACAAACGTGCAGACAGCTCCCCTGCAAAGGAAGCTGTTCATATGGAAAAACATAAACAAATCGATTGCTTTTTATGCCCTCTAGAAATAATCATGGTCACACATGACATTCTCCCCCATGATTCTGGATGCACACAACAGGAACAAAGAAGAAAATACCAGTGCAAAAGTAGAACGCGCTGCCGGATAGAAAGGCAAACAAAACAAAACTGAACACGAAACCCATATTGTTAGATCAGACTCGATGTCGTCGCGCGATGCGAGGCGCGCCACGAGCCCAAACGGAATGCCAAGGGGCGACCCCCAGCAGGTTGCTCTCGGTCTCCCACATTCACCCCTCCCAAACATGCTGTTCTCCATCGCCCTCCATCTCGCCACCCCCCAGCTCGCCGCCCCTCAACTCACCGCCCCCTACCATCCTAGGCCAAATAATCGGCTTGCCGTTCAATACACGCCGGGTTGCATGCCCCGAAGAAGGCGATGTCGACGACGACGCGCGGGCGGTGGCTGGAGCGATCTACGTACCTTCTGCGGCGGAATGCTGCTGTGACGACGAAGTGGCAGCGGCGGCACTCCTCGCCGCGGGCGTCCTCGGGCCCGGCAGCGCGGCGGCACCTGGCGAAGGCGCAAGCGGTCCATCGGCCTCGGAGGTCGGCGGCGACAGCAACGGCGCGGCGGCGATGACGGCGGCGGGCAGCGGAGCGGCGGTTGTCCTCGTCGCGGTCATCCGCGGGTCCGGCAGCGCGGCGGCACCCGGCGAGGGTGCAGACGGCACGCCGGCCCTGGGGTTTGGCGGCAGCGGCGACGGTGCGGCGGCGGCGGCGGCGGCTGCAGTCCACGGTGCGCCACCAGCGGTGTGCGACGGCGACGATGAAGTGGCGTCGGCGGTGGCGGGTCGCCACGGTGCAGCGTCAGCAGCGGTCGGCGAAGCGGTGATAGTACCCCCCGCGGCAGCGGTGACGGCAGGCCAAGGCGCAGCGGTGGCAGCGGGCGGCCAAGCGGCAGTGGTCCCGGGTCCCAACTCCCTGGGGAGGGTGTTCCATTGTTGCTTGGCAGTCAAACTCAAAATGGGTTCGGGAAAGTGGTCAGCGCGGTGGGGGAACACGTCAACATCCATTTGTTCGGCACGGCCCAACACAGCCACATCACCCTCAGACGCAACTCCTTCCCTCGCATCAAACATCCCCGCACTCGTCCCCGAGTCTCCCTGCAACTGCTCACCACCTTTGAGTGTTGACATCCTAGTGTGGCATACCGGAGCTTGAGAGGTTTCAGCAGGATTCACTACAGAAACAACAGGAGCATCAAGCACAGACATACCAGCAACGGGAACACCAGTCACCCCCCCATCACCAACAATCTCATTTCCAGACACAGAATCAGACTCGCCTACAGAATTCACTTTACGTGTGAGGAAGAGACGAAGAGGGGCGCCACTTGCTGGAGGAATGAATGTCGCCCGGAGGTGGAGAGGGGCTCGCCGTCGCGGAGGCGGGAGGTCGTTGGAGTAGCGCCGGTGTACTGCTGCTGCTGCTATTGCTGCTGCTGCTGAGTCGTCAGCTGAGTAGCGGTGCCTAAGGCCTCGTTGAAGACTCGCTGCTCATCAGCGTCGGGCCCTGCAGAACGGGGACAGAACGGGCGGCCCCGACCCCAGCTTGCCCCTTGGTCGAGTTGGTGCAGCTGCTCTCGATATGATCCGCCCGACAAGCGCCCCGAGTCTTGCCCCCGGGCCTGAGGAAAACCTGGTCCCCGCAAACTGTCCCTCTCGAGAATGAACGCCATGAAGTCGTTACAGTGGAACAAGAAGTCCTGGCGAAGTTTATGGCAGTCCGGGGTGTTGTGGGAGGAGTTCGCTCCGTGAACCTGACAGAAGAAGGCACTTCTCTGCTAATGAGATGGTCCGCCATCCGCTCCCGCAGCAGCTGCTCTCCTCATGCCGCCGCCCCGGCCCACCGGCAGCGACGGGCGCATGCCTCGTGTCCTCGATCCTCTCTCCAGACCTCCGTGTGATCCTCTGCTCGTGCTCGGCCAGCCTCAGCGTCTTTTCCAGAATACCTCTCGAAAGCATGGGGTGGCACAGAATACGGTCTTTGACATCGTCGTACATTGGGAGCAAGCCACGCGCAATGTGTCGCGGCATTAACGTCTCCTCTCGATTGTCCCCACAAGACTGTAATTGCATCCACACAGTATTCGCCCTTCCCCAGTAGTCGACCAGAGTCTCTCCATGGTTCTGCCTTAGGCAGTTCCAAGTGTCGTCCAGGATTTCTCTCTCATGCGTCCTACTTCTCCTGTAGTAGGACTGAAACACTCCCCACCCTGCTTGTGGACTCTCTGCAGCTAGTATCTGGTCTAGTATAGGTTGAACGTTGATTTTCGTGATCAAGCATATCCAAACTCTCGTGGCCTTTCGAACACTTTCATCGCCAAACCTCTGCCGCAACCAAGTCTTATCGACGTGCAACGAACCCACAGGAATCTCTTGTCCTCTCATGATCTTTTCAAGACCCTCTGCATCCATCCACGCTGAGAAACAACTCTTGAAAATTCGGAACGCGATAGTCACACTTCGATCCTTCGAGAAAGCCTCATTTCACTCAGGTACTTCGACTCTCTCTCTCAGCTTCAACTCTATGGACTGGGAACTAGACGTGCCTGAGCCGACGTCATGTCCCGGAGTCTGGGAGGTGAAGGTGGCAACCCGGCGGAGGAGGTCGACAAGGGCGATAGTTGGATCTTGTTCCCCTCCATGCGCGGCTACTCTCGGTCCTCCCTGGTCCACATCGGGGAGATTCAACGAATCTCGTCCTTTCCCCCCGTTCTCTTCCCCGTGGGGAGAGGTAGTCCCTGGTCCCCCCGGAGGTGTTCGTTCATCTCCGCCAGCCGTCTTATTCGCGCAGACACAGCAGCCACTCTCTTGATCTACTACGCTCGCGTGTTGGAGAGCTTGGTGCCCCCGGCGCAGTTGTAGACGGCAAATTTAAAGAACCGCGCGGCGAGTTTACCGGCAACGACAAAATGCAGTAAACTGCCCGCGGGTGTGGTAACCAGCCGCATCTGTGATGTTCCGGAGCGTGATGGCTCTGACGTGTTGACGCTGGTGTTGTGATAGCTGTTGTGATGGCTTGACAACCTAGAGGCGTGACAGCCTGGCCGCGTGATAGCTGGTAGATATGTAGTATGGACACGGGCGTGATAGCCCAGAGCGTGATGGCCGGGCAAAGGAAGACCAATTATCCAAGGGCACGTGGCCAACACCGTTGCAGACACGTATACCCAGAAAACAACAATAATATGTGTGTGGCAATGATGGTACCACCATTCCCCCAATTTATCACAACTGCGGAACCCCCACAATTCCCCGCTCCATCTTCCCCCCCGGTGTTGGCCATCGGGGTTGGGCTTTCGTCGCTTGGCACGACGTTGTAAAACAAGCCGCTGCGAAGGTGTACCGATTCAGGTAAAAGTCAATCGACGGATACCCTGCGAATCGGGTCCTCCTTAACACTCTCCACCCACAGAATTTACCCTCAACTGGGAACCTCTTGTGGCCAGGATGGGTAATTCGATGAAAGTGTCACAAGGTTCTTTCTAGGATCGACTCCAAGAGGTGTTCTCAGGACTGACACACATTGCGTCCTTGGGAAAATATCCAAGTCAGGAGAAAAAGTGTGCACCCAAGGAGGTTCGAACCAGTATCCAGCTGACGCCGTATGCGAAGGTGTACCGATTCAGGTAAAAGTCAATCGACGGATACCATGCGAATCGGGTCCTCCTTGACACCGCCCCTCCCCGATGTTGCCACGTTGTAAAACAAGCCAATTCACTTCGTGAGCTCGGCAACCAGGTTACTGTTTCTTTTCTTTTTACCTCTGTTTTTTTTTGGCGGTAACCATAATGGTGGTCGAGTGGGTCACGTTGTGCGAGGTTAAGAAGCCTCACTCCGCGCAAGGGGGATGATCGCACCACGTTGTGTTAAAATGGTCAAGCACCCTCGAGGCAGTTACACAGTGCTTACAACTGTCTCTGGAAGTGAAAGCACCAGAAAATAAATTAAGTCATACGCAGCTGTCATCCGTACGCAAGGAAGTAAGCACAAGATGCCGAACACCCTTAGCAGGATGCAGCGCACCCTTCATGCGACTCGCCGAATATCTCACGGCGCTTCGCGCTTGGTGATGTGAGAGCCTGGTCCGGTGAGAACCCGGCGTGCTCCGTCCCGGCTTTGTAGGGATGCGAGGTCAATGGTCTAACGACTACGGCATGCACGACCATGAGTACCCCCCCACACACACACACCTTCCTCCTGCGGTGCATGCTGAGTTTTATGTTGATCACGAGAAGGGTTCAGCCGTCCCTTTCCCTCGCCAAAGGTGCTAACGTCGAATATTGGTACTCACGAGAGCTTTTCAGCTATATTTCGCTACAACCCGCAAATTCTGTAAACTGTTCACCCCATGGGGACTCGGACTCACGACATGTGCGACTAGCGGTTTACGTGGATACCACTAGACCACCGACCGGCGTACATCTTAAAAACCTGGCAGAACGCCGAAGGGAGACAACAGGAAATGATCACATACTCTCGTCGTAATGCTCCTAACATATGGTCTATATCGAAAAATATCAAGGCAGGAAAAAATGTACCTTTGATAGTGGGATTGGGTTTTCGTCTAGCGTGGAAGTGCTACCGCCGGGACAGTGCTTCGATGTACGACAGGCCACGGGCCGACCGCCAGCTCAAGATCCGGCTACTCCAGGCTGAAGTGGTGGAGACTCTCCTGTATGGGTGCGCCTAGTGGAGCCTAACAGCGGAGCACTACACGAAGCTCAACGGGACCCACCGCCCGTTCCTTACACAGTGCATCGGCTGGAGCAAGCGGAAACGCTCAGACCGCCCCCTGTTCTACGCCCAGGCCCTCATCCAGGCAGGCTGCGAGGAAACCATCGAGGCCACCGTGCGCAAACGGAGGCTGTGTTTCGCGGGCTTTGTTGTGCGCATGGAGGACAACCGCCTCCCCAAGCGCATGCTGCTGGGAGCGATGGCGGGGGGTGTGGGATACCGGGGCGGGCAGGAGAGCGACTGGGTGTCTCGTCTAGGAGAGGACCTCGTGGCCTTCAACATGGGAGACGAAAAGGAAGGGGGGAAATGGAAAGAGAGCGCCAAGAACTCGGAGGTGTGGTACAACAAGGTCGAGGACGGGGCGGCATGGTTCATGAGGAAATGGCACAGGCAGGAGGCGGAAGCGTCCGCGAAGCGCCAGCGCGCGAGGGAAGCAGAAGCAGAGAGTACGGCCATCTCAGGACCGAAGAGGAAGAGATTCGGGGAAGCGGCGGTGGGGGGGAAGAAACGGCGACCGGGCACTGCTGTAGAAGCGAGTAGGGCGGCCGAGGCAGCACTTGTGGCGAACTATTTCTTTTTTTTTCTTCTCCCATCATCGGATTCTGTCGTCTGCCCCTCTGGCCCCTATCCTCCACTTCTACTAGCTAGACGACCCAACCGGGGTCACATAGGAGGTGGTGAACTATGTACTCGGCTGATGTTGTTGCGCCCTGTTTCCCTCCCTGCTGTATGCTATACTCCTTTATGTATGTCCTTTGTATTGCCTTCGGCCTCTGTGCCGTGTTTCTTATTTTGTTTACCTCCCTGCCTACTCTGCTGTGTTGGGTACCTTGATCTCGCTTTTGCTGTTGCTTTTGTTTTTGTACATCTGGCTGTCTGCCCATCTACCGCCTCTTTGTCCTGTTTGCTCCGTTACTCCCATGCCATGGTGCGTAGTGCCTGGTGCTGGTACGTTACCCTTTAATTTTTTCTTTAGGCGGGTGTGGGAAGCGTCCTCCTTACGTTTGTTTTTGTTTTATTTTGATCGGTTTCCGAGGGCTCTTTTCTCGAACGGTCGGTGCGGTAGCTGTTCGTTTCTTTCCATCATTTTGTTTTCTTTTTCCGAGTGGTTTGTACCCTATTTTGTTTTGTTTCCCCGCGGCGTCGTTTGTGCCGGGTTTTGAGACCACGGGCTCCCCATTTTTTGTGGACTATGGAGCTAATGTGAGAAACAACAACAACAACATCAACATGTGTGCCGAGCAGGATTGCACCCACATCCCGGACCATTTGACGTCATAGACTGCTAGACTATGCTGCGGCGGTACGTGTACTTGTGGCCAGCTTTCCAGTGGTTCTTGCGGTCTGGTGCTCTTTCCCATTTACCACGCTTAACGCCCACTGATTGGTCGAGAGTTGTGGTTCGGGCGGTCATTCCTCTCCGGTGCCCTCTCCCTATTCCGCATTCCGACAACCTCATACTTTTTCCTTTCTTCTTCGACGGAGCCATGCCCGATAACAACCTCATTTCCAAGTATTTTCTCATCATCAGTTTAGTCTATGGTACAGAAAGGGCCGCCACCACTTGGGAACCCAGGAGTTGACGAATTGACCTGAAAAAATAACGTGTATACCATGTGGTACAGTTGATAGTAAACTTGATCGACATAAGTCGCGAGGGAAGGGATTGCTGCACCCTGCTCGCGATAAAAAAATCTCAGGCAGGAACCGCAGGAGGAGGTCCAACCCCCCCTCCTGTGTGAGCCCGGTTGGGTCGTCTAGCTAGTAGAAGTGGAGGATAGGGGCCAGAGGCAGACGGCAGAATCCAATGATGGGAGAAAAATAAATAAAAATTCTAAGAACTTGAGCACTGCTTGTACTTGTGGTGAGCTCAGTTAAGAACCTCTACACTAAAACCTATATAACGACCATTCGTAGCAAGACCGTAGGAACTACCGCTGTACATGTAAGAACCCCAGCCTCGGCCGAAACTATTAATAGAGCTTCTGAAGTGCCGGCACGTTCTGCATATACTCAAATACGTTGGGTTGTGTTGTAGGGTGGGTTGGGTCGGTCGGTCGGTCGGTCGCATTGGGGTTTCGGGGTCGAATTGGATAGGGTAGGGCAGGGTAGGGTCGAGTCGGTCGGTCGGTCGGAAAGTCGATCGGGCGGTCTGGTTCGTGCGTACGTCTTCGTGGTCGTTCAGTCGGCTCCTAGGCGTCACCTTTCTCCATCATGTTTGTCATCTTCGTGCAGTGTCCGATGCCAACCATTGTGGCGGAGTATTTTTGCGGGTTGGCGTTTGGTATTTTTCTGCGGAGGGCTTGGTTGGCCGTGTTGGTTGCAAGCATCGCCTAGGCGTGTTGCAGTCGTAGGGTTCAGGTAAGTTTTGGGGGTTGGTTTTGCTGAGTGCTCTGGTGTAGGATAGCTACATATAGATGAGAAACGAGAGACGCACCGGTGGGAAAGAAAAAGAGAAAACATAAAATGACACGCCATTATTACCAACGGACAAACAGGGCCACCAGCGATCGTTCAAGTACGTATGTCATCATCACTCGTGGGGGGTCAATGCAATTGTGCAGTGATGAGGGGGGGGTGTACTCATATTCGTGCATGCCGTAGTCGTTAGACCATTGACCTCGCATCCCTACAAAGCCGGGACGGAGCACGCCGGGTTCTCACCGGACCAGGCTCTCACATCACCAAGCGCGAAGCGCCGTGAGATATTCGGCGAGTCGCATGAAGGGTGCGCTGCATCCTGCTAA
>CACKRE030000729.1:43501-56846 GCA_902602495.3 Ectocarpus sp. CCAP 1310/34
ATGTAGGTAGTCCTTGAACCCTATTCCTTCCTTCAACATTCCGTACACTTCTAGACCCTCCTTATCCTTGGATTCTTTCCTCAGATTCTGTTCTTCTCTCTCGGCACAAGCAACAGATATCTTCTCCTTGAACCCCTGTAGACCCTCCGTTTCCAGCGTTTCATCTTCGTCGATGTCGAGCCCCTTCCATACGTCCTCTACAACCTTGACCCATTCCGTGGGTTGTCTACCCCTCTTTTTGATTGCCCACTTCGCCTCCCATACAATTCTCGGCAACCTCTCCTCTCCCATCCCGCACATGCGATACTGCCAGGTCAGCTTCCTCGCTGGGGGGGGCGGGGGGTGGGGAATAGCTACGTAAGAGGAGTTCAATCCGGCACATATTGCGTCAATCGGCCTCTCTCTTCTCGTTTGCTTTCTTCGCACGCCGTCTCGTCCACCTGCTGCCCCCCTCCCACCCCATCGGTTGTTGGCATATCTATGCTATTGCTTGGTTCGTTGTCTCGTTTGAGCGCTCGTCCTCGGCCAGCCTCCTCTTCATCCGTGTTCCAGGAGGTCTCAAGAGACCTCCTGGAACACGGATGAAGAGGAGGCTGGCCTCATGAACTCCCTGCAGTATCCCCGTATACCACGCACGGTAGTCCCCGGTCCACCTTCATGTCTTCCGTACAAGTTGATTGAGGGACTCCGAAAACACATGAATGGCTCGAAGTCAGTAGATCCGTGCGTTACCTCGAACGCCTTTTAAGTCGGCAATCAGGCACATCTGCCATTTTTTCTCCGGTTTCCCCCTGCCGGGGTCCTCCCCCCCAACCACCTCGCCAAGCATCAGCCGTTTCGGGAGTCACCCGTCCGGCTGCCTTGCCAATACTCCCGCAAACACCAGGCGCGGTTGCCGGACAGGTATCCACGTTCTGGCACCCTCGGTGGTTGTTGCAAGCGGGTCGTCACTGTTGTACAATAGGCGCCCGCACCTGGAGAACCGCTGAGTTTGCGTGAGGCTCGATACTTGTTGACTGCCTCAAACCGACCACCTCTTCTCATTTGAAGTTCTTACTTCGAGCATGGGTCTGCTTGTGATAAGCGGGATTCTTGTTCCCTTATTTCCACGCCGAGGGCCCCATGCAGAAGACATAGGCTTGCTCCTCTGGCTGACTTCTGAGAGTTGTGTATTCAGTACAAAACCTCGCTCAACAGGACCTCTGGACCCTAACGCACCGCAGCTTCCGCTGTCACCATACGGTAGAAACACAGACACGGCATCGCCTCAAGAGATGCATCATGGGCAACGTTATAACCGTTTCTAGGTCCACGAGGGTCACGATGTCCTCCCCGTCGTAGCTACACTTGATGGCCGGGCCTCGCCCCTTCCTGCAATGAGTGGTAGGACCTCCATGAATGGTAGGACATCCTCCTGCTCTACGGTGCTCCCCTCAAGCAAAACCCACGACCCTAGACGGCGCGCCTCGTGCGCCAGCTGCTTGCTGTGATGGCAGGGCGAGCACTGCTGATGTTACCTCGGAGTTACCCTATCTATCTGGTCCACTGTTCTTGCGAGAAGACCCAACTTCGGCTTTTAGCCCCCACGTCTCAACCCGATGGCCTCCCGGTGTGCCTTCGTAAGGCATTTACCGCCAGCCATAACATGTAAGACTATTTCATGGCCTCGAAATGTCGATCAGAATGACACCTTTTCCTTTAAACCTTGACAGTTGGCCGCGCTCCTGCAGTGTCTCAAGGCGTAAACACATGATTCCCGGCATGCACACACCATGCACACAGCGTGACATGCTCCACACGCGATGCCACGCGACGAATGGTAAGTCGTGCACAAGCTTGGACCTACCCTCCACCGGTGATGTTCCTCCCCCCCCATGCACGAGTACGCGCACCCACCCCCAAACAAACGTTTGGCTAGCTGGGATGCCTAATCGATCCCATGATATATATCTGGTTTTGCAAAGCAAACGCGAGGATGATGACCAGACTCTGGTTCGTACGTGTGAAACGTAGCCTGGGCCGGCGAAAAGACGGCATATCGCTCCGTCCCGACCTTGTAGGGATACGAGGTCATTGGTCTAACATCACGGCATGCGTTTACATGAGTACACTCCCCCCCCGCCCCCGCCGCAGATCTGAAAGTAGGGTCTGTCACTGGTAACCGCCCCTAGGTGCGCTCTTGTCCCTTGATTTGCAGTCTCCGCGTTTGAAGGGCTCTGTTCTTATTGCCTGTATGCGAATTGGTAAACCACAGTTAAATGCGGGTTGTTGTTCCTATACCACATCGGAAGTGAGCAAGTGTTGTTACGGCCAAATTCTTGGATTTTGAGTTTTTCGAGGCTGCATTCTTTGGTGCGGGGGCGCCTACTGTATTCGAGATTGATCTAAATGGTCACAATATTCGGAATCTTTCTTGATAGCTTGACAAGTTTTCCTCCTCCCGGCGACCGTTCATGTGGTGGACAGGCAGCGAACATCGACAGCGATCAGTGGCGATTGGCGAGTTTCGGAGTGATTGATCTCCTGAAAAAGCTAGTGGAGGAGGGCGGGATTGATGTCAACGCTAAGGACGATCGGGGGATGCCACCAATCATCTGGGCCATAAGGTGGTACATCAAAAGCAGAAGGAGAATGAAACATGGTCTAGATGCAGGAGTAGTCATGCATAGACTGATGGATCTGCACCACCACGTGGGGCGGGAAGGACTCAAAGACGTGTGCATCACCGTCAGGTGGTTTGAAGTTATTGTCTTGTACCTTGTTTTATCAGTGCGCAACCATGCTGAAGGCGAGTCGCTTACAACGCTCGGTTGCTATCCGACTACGCTCGCTCGCTATCCGTACGTACATGCTGAGTGACTTGGATTCTCGTACATCTGGTTGGTGTTCAAGCCTGCCCCACGTTCAACTGCACACTACTCCACGTCAAAGGCACGAAGTCGTTTGATCGGTGACGTACTGCATGAAGCACACTCGATCGCGCTCACCGGTACACTCTGTCGAAGCTTGCCTAGAATTGTTCTCGTCCACTTGGGGAAGAAACTGTAGCCGCGAACTGATGAAGAGCGACACTTGAGTCGAAGAAAGTTGGAGAGCCTAGCGGCGATACGAATTCTCAGATACTTCAAGCAACTGCACCTTTTACTATTCTATGGACAAACGCGAGGTAATGACAGACCTGACGCTGTATTGGGCGTCCGAACGTAGGTTCGCACGGGTGTTGTCATGTGTCAACCGATTATGTGGTCTGCCCTCTTGCGCAATGACGCACACAGTCCTAACGTATTCGTACCCCCATCCCATGACAACCAAGTAGTCTACGTCTTGGAAATATTCCTCTGACAATTAAAAGGAGCCTTTCGCTCGAATGGGAAGGTCAGCGTCCACGCCGAAGAAAAAGAACGACGTTGCTATAAGTATCGGCGTAAGGATTGATCTTGATGTCTAAAGAGCCTATCCCCCATAACTATTCTTATGAAGTCATGCCAGCAGAAGGACTGGATGATGCATACTGCGAAGCCTATCCCTCTTGGTCGGAACCGTCGCTCACGACCAAACGGTTCCCCGAAATCTCTTCGGGCATATAGGTAGACCTTGATAGTTAACTTCGGGTTTGTAGCAAACCCGGCGCGCGAAAAGCAAAAAAAATGGCTCTCTCTCGATTCGTTCGGCGGTTCGTTGAAATCACCGAAGCACTGCTTTCTATTCCTATGCTCCATACGCCATACTGCAAAAATGGCAACCTCTACTACTGAAATACGCACCATGTTGTGAAGGAGCGGGCACGAAGAGGTGGCCACATACCTGCTGGACAAAGGGGCCGACATGGAGTCGTTCGGTTACGCCGGCATGAGGGCTCTTCACCACGCCTGCAGCTGTTCCCACGAGGGCTGTATTGCTCTCCTCTTGGATCGGGGTGCAGATGCCAACGGCGCCGACGAGTATGGTGAGAGCGACAACGATGTGGCGGGTCGCTTCGACGAAGCTTGAGAAATAAATACTTTCTACCCCGTGTTCGGTACAACTGACTGGGTTTCTTTGCAAGGCGGCATGTTGTTGCAGCATACTTGTGACGCTGCCACGCCCATGGAATCCGTATCAAGTACGACTTATCCTTCCTGCACGTCTCTCTGTGTCCTGCTTGGCCAGGCAACACCGGTCTCCATTACGCGGCCGCCCGAGGCGTGTTGAACATCATCATACGCCTCATCAGCAGCGGGGCGGAGCCGGATGTACCCAACGTGCAGGGCTCCACGCCGCTACACAAGGCCTGTGCGTTTGGGCAGAACGCGGTCGTGAAGAAGCTCATCGAGTGAGAGGCACTAGACTAATGGTGTACGTAGCTCGGTAACATCCAGTCAACGAAAAGCTCGCAGAGGATATTCGGCGTCAAGTTTAGGCACCACGCCCTCGTTGCAAACCTCTGGGAAGCGCTGATCTGTCTGTAGGCTAGGAAGCTTGGACGAGCTGACTTGATGGTCTCTTGATCGTTCTATTGCCCGAAGAAGTTCGGGTTGAGCTTGACTGTGCTGCCCACCAACTGCGTCTGTTAAGAAGTGTGTTTTTTTTCGGGTTCGTCTAGCATGAGGCAGAGCGCGCCGAGCGGGCGTTGTTGTATCAAGGGAACGTTCAGTGAGGCACGCATAGCAAGTACACGGGCGAGTTTGAAAGGCGGCAAGTAAAGTTTGTTGCTTCGTTCACTAGACATCTCTTCTGGCGAAACATAGCCAGACGTCGAGAGAGTTACCGATGCACCTCGAGTCGCCACTGACGTGAGGTGCCGCTGGTTTGCACAAGCCATCACTTGATGACGGTACTCTAAACAAAGCCCACATTCCCGCCTGCCCACCATCCTCGTTGTCTGCCCATTGACTTCAATCTCGGTCGCCCGCCTATTACCGTACCTCCCCTGACAATATTTTCAGGAAGGGGTCAGAAGTGGGAAGAAGCGACAAGGACAACAATACTCCGCTGCACATCGCCGCGCGGAGCGGCTTCGGCTCGCTGGTGTCGCTGCTTTTGGATCTCGGTGCCCCGATGCAAGTGGCCAACAAGGCGGGGAAATCCCCCAAAGACGTGGCACTCAACGCTTCCATCGCGGCGCTGCTCACAGAACCGTCGTAGGCTTATATATAGCCGAAGGTCGTCGTTGACTTCAAAAAATCTACCAAACCGGCAAGGTTGTCCCGCGAGCCAAGGGATACCAAAAGGACGTCAACGATGGTGCGCTGGAAGAACAATCGTCGAACCAGGGCAGCGTTTTTGCCCGAAGAATGCCTCGACGCCAGGGTATCCATGTACCACGTACAAAACGGTACTGCAGCACATTGCACTAGACTATACGTCGATTCCACGGCACACTTGCCGAAGACGCTCGTTCTGGAGAGCGGCTTCTCTTCATCGGCCCTCATGTACGTGTATCAAGAGTTTCAGCGGCTCGCTCGCCACTTGTACACCAACATGATCATCGATCACATAAAGTAAAGAAAAAAAAGGGCCCAGAAAAACAATTTCCACCAAATTTCCACCACCACAAACGCGCAAAAATTCTGCAAGACTGCGCAGTTTAGTCTCGCAAGTGGTAAGATTATCGTTTCACCTACCGTGGCAACTAAGCAAGTAACAGCGGCAAAGGGTGAAACGACGACGGAATCGGGAGCACTCAAGTCAAGAATACAAAATCTAAGGAAACCAACGTACAGTAGTCTACACGTGTTCCCCCTTCGCGCAGACGCACAACGCAACCCACAGATCGACAAGACAAAGACAAACATTAATTGAACCGTGACTACCTGTATAGTGAGCACTTAAAAACATGGTACCAGGTAAATGTGCACAGCAATACTTGGAGTTTCAGGTCGAGATTTGTCTCTCTTCTGCCCATTTTCTATCTCTCATCAAACCAGCGTAACATAGCCAGAACATCAACGGAAAGAGGCATGAGCAGCTGCAACAAATCCCTTCACAAAAAAATAAACATGGTAGCTCAAGCTTCGGCGTGGTGCACAACTCGATCAAGACATATAGTGTATCGGTCTATATTAGCGGTAGCAAAACCAAGCGAGAAGGGCATGTAACACAGAACCACACGGCAGCCGTAGTCAGCTAAAAAAGAGACTGGAAGAGACAATCACACACCACGGAAAAAGGCGCACATCACATCACCAACACTAGGGCCATCTGTCCTCGAACAACAGGACAACCTCATGAAACGAAACATATTGGTACACGACCACGTAAAGGGTACTTGGTGAATACCCTTGGCTGAGATGCTTGGCTGCACGACACAGAGGAACAGGCACGAAAAACAAGTCTTTGACTGCACCACACGAGCATTCGCCACGAAAACGCAAGCCAACGAGGGACAAGAAAGGGCAGTCGCAACGTCAACTGCGGACCCTCTCCTTCCAAACGGCTACTACCAGGAAAACAACACAGCTCACGAAAAACTGATGGGCGAGTAGTAGCGACGTCCTGCCTCGGACCAACTTGATTCTGTTACCGGTACCATGTAGGCCTCCAGCATAAAATACCTACAATGCAACGAAATAAAAGTGTTGGGGTTACATAAACACACACGTTCCAACTCAGTATCTCTAAACCTCTACGCGCACTGTGGACACGGCAACACCAACATCGACCCCGCCTCGTACCACCGGCCGCTATCCCACCCCGCCGCCGCCAGGCATCTCGAGTGGATGCCGCGGCCGCATGCACACAAGACGAGCTTGCCCTCTCCTTCACCACCGCCATCGCAAGCCACGGCCCCCCCGGAGAGAGCGAGGCCGCAGAACCCGCACGGAGAGGCCGGGTTGAAGGCGGCGCCGCGGTGCGCGTTTCCTGGCAGCACGAGGTTAAGGTCGAGGTTAACACCCATCGTCGCCACCAAACCCTGGCTGACGCTCCCCGGTTCCTTCCGTCGCAGCGACCGGAATAACCCGTCGTCGTTCCCGCCGAAACCGCTAAAAACGCGCGATAGGTTATCGCCGCCGACGCCGGCGGCAAACACATCCGTGGTCGCGCGGTGATGGTGCTGTAGTCCAGGCGGGGATTCCGCACAAGAAGGGCCCGCCGATCCCGGTTCGCCGCCAAGAAGGCGGGCGTTAGGGCTAGCACTCGCGCTGTTGGCGTTGTCCTGGAAGAAGGACGTGAGCTCCTCGCAGGCCAGCCACGCTAGCCTTGGGCCGAGCGGGCTCGCATCGCTGCTGCCTCCCTTGTTGCCAGCCCCCGTGGCCGTTGTTCTCCTCCTGCCACGAGAAGCCCAGATGGCGGCGGTCGCCTGGTGCAACAGCGCAGCCTCCAAGGCTCGCTGCTGGCTTAGGGCTGCCTGTCGATCCGCCAGGTCTTGGAAAAACTGGCGCAGAAGAAAGAATCACCATCAGCAACGAAGAAAAGCAAGGAAGCATGGGAAGAGAGGCATAAGAGGGGGGGGTGGAGAGAAAGGCAGCGATCATCGCTCGGCGAAAAGAAAGCACCCAGAGGTTTGCGTCCCCGACAGGCATACACGTCGTTTGACTGCCATACATCCACCGCATCGTGGCAGGCCGTGAGGGAAAACGTGTTGCCAATACTTGGCCTTACCTGCTCGTCTGGAAGGCGGTCTGTTTTCATGCACATGTGGAGCCGATTATTTCGCACACAGCTTACACGTGCATGGAAACAGACCGCCTTCCACATGAGGGCGAAGGATCAACAAACTCATTTCTCACGTGCAACCTTGGTTACTACCCGCTCTGCATAGCGGATGCTGCCCATCATGATTCCCGTCACTTGTTTGCCATTTCAGCACACCTTGGGGGGTATGCCTTCCAGCAGGTGCGGGCACGCCGCGAGCACGTCTCCGGTCGCCTCGGGGCCCACGGCATCCAGCACGGCCTCTGCCAGCTCGAGCAACGACAGGGGGCCCAGCGGCCCGGTCGTGCCGCCGCCGTCGCCGCCGCTGCCGCCGCCGCTGCCGCCTTCGGGGTCCTCGGATGTCATCGATGCATCGACCCCCCCCGTGCTCGAGCACCCCAGATTCGCGTCTCCCCGCCCATCCGCGTCGCCCCCATCGTTGTTGGACCCCCCCGCGTCGTCCGCTCCGACCGGCTGCCCGCTGCACCGCCGCGCCAGGCCTCGAACGACGTCCACCATCCTCGACTCTTCCACCCACCCGCCGCCGCCACTCGACTCGTGGCTCTCTTCTTCTGCGGAAGCACCGACGCCGGCGCTGCTGCTGCCTTGCATTCCGGTTAGGGATTGGTGCCCCAGCTCTGGGCCGCCGCCGGCGGCGGCGGTCACGTTGCTGTAGGCACCAGTCTGGCCCGAAGCTTGAATCTTCCCGCCAGAAAGAGAAGAGGCTACAGCCTGTTGACGAGGGGATAACCTCCCGCCATCATCCCCTCGAAGCGACGGCGGCCTCGCTCGAAGGGAAACTCTGCGGAGGGCCCCGTCAGCGGCCCAAGTGGCGCCGAGGGCGGCGGCCAAGGTCTCCGTGTCCCCGTCGTTGAAGGTCGCGAAACACGCGTCCGCAAGGGTGTCGAAGACCGGTAGGGTGGAACCGAGGCTGCCGTAGTCGTGCCCTTCTTCGAGGCCGTCGGCGGCAGCGGTGGCGTAGCAGTGGGATATCACCCCGGTGTTCATTTGGTGTCCTTCTTCTTCTTGTTCTTCCCAAGAGCAAGTAATGGCGCCGCAGATCCGGAAGGCGACAGGCCTAATCAACACCAAGGCCAAGGCCCAAGGTGGAGATCACAGCCGTGACAGGGGGCGAGACGAGGGAGGGACGAAAAAAAGGGTGTTTCAGTCATTACTTCCAGGATTGTTGGCGTCTTTGCACCAAGAAATAAGTATTAATGTCTGACGAACCAGACATTACTAACTTGTTTCGCTGAGGAGAGGAGCGTGTACATGAAACGGAATTCTATGGCATGTGTACTTACAGGTATGCATACACGTCGATACGTACACACGTCGATACGTTGACACTTCCCTTGCCCAAAACAACGGGCACGGCTTGTGATGCGACCTGCAAAAACCACATCGTTGAGTCACAAGAAACTCAACCAACAAGCAGCCCAACAGATGCACCGATCATCTAACCTATTTCCTGCCCCTCCTTACATGCTACCGCGTTTCTCACCAATTCTTGTGCGCTCTCAGCTTCGGCAAAAGCCACAACGGATCCAGGCCGAACGCGTCCCCGTGTTTGCACCACTGTGACACCACCTCCTCGACGACGTCCGAGTAGCGCCGCCACGCCGAACCGTCATCAGTTTCGCCGCTATCTTCCACCCCCAACCGGAGGTCTCCGGTTGGCGTACGCATGCCGCTACCGCCGCCGCTGCCTCCACCAGCTCGCCACCTGCGGCTGTTGTGAAACTGTCCTCTCCCATCTGTTGAGAACCCCCCCTCCGGGTGTCGGACTCCGGCTTCGCGAGTTGCTGGGTCATCGGCGCGTTGGCGGCGCTTAAGGTTTCGGGTGGCCACCTTACAGAAGTTGTGTAGAGGGTGATCGGAGGGCAGGGAGCGTAGCTTTGTGGACAGCCGGAGAGATAGCTGCAAGCATCTCTGGATCACTTTCCTGCTCGCGCGCGAGAGAGAGAAACAGAGAGAGCGACAAAGGCACAAGAGAAAGACGGACAGAGAGAGAGAGAACGGGACAGAGACAGAGGCAGAGACAGAGAGAGGAAGGGAGAGAGGCATCGCGCAGGGAGGGTAGCGCCGGAGGGATAATACGTCAAGGGTCGCAGTCTTTCTGCATTGTTGTATATAGCTCTAGAGTCGACATGCCGTCTGTGGCAGGGAGAAGGATTAAGAGGAGGGGAAGAATTCGTCTGAGAGGCACCTGTATCATGTGTTGTGGAGATGGACTACGACAACGCGTCCATGTTTGTAGATCGACGGAATGGCGAAAGAGCCTGCACACTGGAAAATATCGAATCTTGCTTTGGAAGAGGAGGGTGACTGCGGAGGGTCGAAACTGCTTTGTACGGAAGAAAGGAAAGGCCCCCAGGAATCGCTGAATGACACCAGGCACCAGGGTCGACGCCGTACGAAAACCCTCGTGACGTACATCGAGGCTTCTTCACTTGACTTGACTTGCCTCTGCCTCACACCGACGACAGTAGCAAGTCAACCAAGAAACGCCGAAACAGGTAACAAGTCAACCGAACACACACAAAACAAACTCCAGGGTAGATACGTGCCTCTTTCTCTCGACCGGCAAGAACTACCGCCTACTGTAATAGCCGTGGCAACCAATAATCGAACAATGTACACACACGCACCAGTCTCCTCGGCACTCCCCGGGGTGCTTCCTTAGGACTGCCCACAGGTAAGCGTGGAAGGCGGCGTCAGTCCGAGTGCCGCCGTCACCGTCACCCCGTGCTACCCCTGCCCCTGCGGGCGGGGCGTGGGTTTGGTATCTAGCGCTGCCCCCCTCAACCGGGGTTACAGGCTCGGAGGTAGTCCAGGGCTTGTCTTGGTCTCGATGCAAGGCATGGTGGACATTCCTAGGGGAAATGAAAGGGGGTACAGATGGGCCGTGAGCTTCATACAGCACTCGCATCTGGCCGTATCCTTCTTCATTGCACTTTCAGCGCAGATAAGGCACTAATGGGATGGAAAGGAGAGATTGGTGTGAAGTGCGAGAAACGCATGCACAACCTGTATCGTCAACTGAAACGCAGGTACCGTTGTGACCCCAAACGTGCATGCTTTCGATTGTTCTTGTAAACAACGCCAAGACGTCGCTGTTCAAAGTGTGCATACCTCATGGGCCTTGGCCACAGAGCGTCTAAGGCGGGTCATATTCATCAGGTGGCCAATGAAACAAGTAGGAACTTTGTTCTTGGGGGGGGGTCTTGGGTCTTGGCCTAAATGCTAAAAGAAGACAAACAGCGCAAAACCACACCCTCACCAGGGCCGCACGCCGGGAAACGCGTCCGCACACATCTCCGCCGCCGCCGCCACGTCCCACCGGAACAGCTCCCCCAGGTTGTTCAGGAGCAGACACAGCGGTGCCCCGCCCGGAGCCTGGCTCGTCGTCTGGCCCAACAACCGCCCGCTCCCGCCAGCCTCGTGCCCCGAGAACCCAACGCCTTGTCCGTGCTCCTCGTTGGCGTGGCGGCGGTGGTTTTCGTCTTCGACGACGTTACCGGCGGGGTCCGCGGGAGGCACTAGCAGCCCCAGCGCCTTGCGAACCGCATCCTCTTCCATCGGACCGGACGATAGCGCCGCATCTAAGGTGCCACCGAACCCGTCTCCGTCCTTCCACCCGCTACCACCAGCACCACCGGCAGCGGACATCGCCTCGATCGGCAGCTGGTACGATGGGAAGCCCGCGCGGCTGGGGCTCATGATGGTCGGCGTCCAGTTGCCCGGGGTTCGAGTCCCCGTGGTGCTGATGCTGTTGGCTGGGCTGCGCGCCGGTGTGGTGCCCAACATGCCGGCGCGTTGGTGCCACACCCTGGGGGAGCTCCTCCCCGAGACGGTAGTCACGCTTGGCGTGCGCGGACCCCGGAGGAGCTGGTGCAGAACCCTTCAGGGGCCGATAAATGATGGGAAGAGGAGAGCGAGTGCCAAGTATTTGCAGCGAGTGGTGACAGGTGTCAAGGGACTTGTGATAGTAGGAGGGGGGGGGGGGGGTGTACTCATATTCGTGCATGCCGTAGTCGTTAGACCATTGACCTCGCATCCCTACAAAGCCGGGACGGAGCACGCCGGGTTCTCACCGGACCAGGCTCTCACATCACCAAGCGCGAAGCGCTGTGAGATGTTCGGCGAGTCGCATGAAGGGTGCACTGCATCCTGCTAAAGGTGTCCGGCATCTTGTGCTTACTTCCTTGCGTACGGGTGACAACTGCGTATGACTTAATTTATTTTCTGGTGCTTTCATTTCCTGAGACAGTTGTAAGCACTGTGTAACTAACTGCCTCGAGGGTGCTTGACCATTTTAACACAACGTGGTGCGATCATCCCCCTTGCGCGAAGTGAGGGTTTTCCACCCCGCACAACATGATCTACTCGACCACCATTATGGTTACCGCCAAAAAAAAGAGGTAAAAAACAAAACGGTAACCTGGTTGCCGAGTTCACGAAGTGAATTGGCTTGTTGTACAACGTCGTTGCCAAGCGACGAAAACCCAATCCCGATGGCAAACACCGAGGGGGCGGCTTGTTTTACAACGTTGCCAAGCGACGACAACCCAACCCCGATGGCAAACACCGGGGGCGGCGGCCTGCTTCACAACGTCGTTGCCAAGCGCCGAAAGCCCAACCCCGATGGCAAACACCGGGGACACTGAGGGGGGGGGTTGGAGTGTTAGTAAATAGTGAGCTGAACGCGCGATTTTGTTTCTTGTCCAGTGATCCGACGTAGCCGTTTGTTTCGCTCTGCGCCTGGTATTTTCACTCTTTGCATTTCGAGCAACGGAAGGAAGGGCGCACAGAAACAGCGAGGTGGTAACTCGGCAACCATTGCAGCGCGGCACAAGCACTCACGGGGAGCGCCATCGTGCCACAACTAGCCGTGGCATACCTCTCTTTGGACTTGTAGTCTTCGCACTGCTCAGCCAGGCGGAGCACCTCATCCAACGCCCATTCCATCTCCCGGCAGGACGCGGCCGCTGCCACCGCATCAGCTTCGAGGTAAGCACCGTAATCCTGCACAGCAGCGGCAAGGGCATGAGAGAACGAGTGATGGCGCTGTAAGCACCGTTATCTTGCGCAGCAGCAGTAAGGTCAAAAGAGAAGGGGTGATGGTGCTGTACCAATCGAAAGCTCCCGTATCCCGACGAAACAGACAACGAACTTTGTCACGCTACCCTCTCGCGTGGTCCGAGTCACACCCTCACGCCACTCGACACCTGGTAGGGAGCCACTAAGCTCATGTTGCAAGAGCTCCGTCATTCGCGAAAAACAAAACGGCATACGATCGTATTGTGAAAACAGAACCATACCGCGCCTTACGGCTTCCTCCTTCGTAAAAACCCACACAGACCCCTCGACCATCGGGGCGTGACGCGACAGTCAACAAACCATCCAACACCGACCTGGATAAACCCAACGGCCTTCTCCTCGTCCCACTGCAACGGCCCTCTGCCGCCAGCGCCTCCACCCGCCTCGTCCCAGTCTCCAACGCTACCCGCCGGCGATCCCGCTCCGATCGGAGACTCTTCTTCCGCAGCAGCGTTGCCGGGCACGGCTATACCACCGCCACCGGCGCCGCCGGCGCCCCCGGCGCCGACATCCTCTTGAGTTCCGAACCAGGTAGTTTCTAGTCGGAGGGACCGGAGGCCTACAGCATCGGGGTCGTCTTTCGGCCGTGCGAGGAAGGGCCAGCTCATGTGCACCTGGGGGGGGGGGG